>WBZZ01005446.1:10000-97500 GCA_019918135.1 Paulinella micropora
GACGTGGTGGCCGACATGGTGGCGTACCGCGGCACTGTCGCGTCTACTTCTGCATCTGCAGCTGCTCTTGTGCCCCCCCAGCCCCCCCAGCCTAAGCGAGACTGTCTGGCATTCTAACTCATTCAGGGTGACGAAGAGGAAGGACTGCAAGTGAGTTTTACGGTTCGAGAAAGAGAGAGTTTGAGACGGCCACCTCCAGTAGACGACCGTGCTTTGGCGGCCAACCAAGTAATGGACACCTTAGGTGCCGAGTCCGGCAGGCTGTGCAGTGAAGATAGTGTTATAATTGAACTGGCTAAATGGGGTTTCGCTGCGATTACACGCATCAGGCAGGACACCAAAGCCATTTCCATACTCACGCCATCTTCCACGCCAGGACATGTGACTTCCATGCTTGGGGAAGTTCAAGAGTTATTCAAGCTCACTTCTCGGTCGGCCACCTTGCTTGACTTGCAGAATTTGCAGTCTCTGTCTCCATTTGAGGGCGCGTCCTTCGAAAAATACTCCGGTCACATTCGATCCCATCCTTCAGCTTTTGGGAATGGATGCCCATGGGGTTGAGTTTTACATGTCGGAAAAGCACCCAAGCGATGACAGGCACATCAAGAATGCGACTCTTTACATTATTTTTGTTGCGATGAGCAAAGTCTATGACGATTTTTGTCGGAAAAGCACCCAAGCGATGACAGGCACATCAAGAATGGGACTCTTTACATTATTTTTGTTGCGATGAGCAAAGTCTATGACGATTTTTGCTCCAGATACTTTGACTTTATTCTGCCCGAAATATATAGGAAGATCATGGCTGGGGAGACGGTCCGGTTCGTTCCCAGTGCAAGCGCAGAAGGGGTCAGGAGCAGTTGCGCCTTGCCTATCAGTCGGGTGATGACGAGGTCTGGGAATGCAGGAAATGTGATCCACCAACTTACCATGTTTTACAGATCGAGCATCGAGGAAAGAAGCACATATGCAGGAACCGTACTGGGGGGTGCACAGCCACACAAGATGGTGCAGCAGGAGCTGTTCGGCCAAGCCATTTCCGTTTCCTTGGACGAGCAGCCAAAGAGATTGCAAAAAAAATCTGCAGGTGTTAGTAGATTACCGACAGCAGAGGGCTAGTTTCATTGCAGTCTGTATCATTCTGTTTCGCCTCGTCAACAGTCGCGTATCGTTTCCTCCGAACAGTGAGAATTGCAACTGTGTCCCGTTATTCGGTCACTGTGCTCACCGGTAACTGTCGCCCAGTGTTTTCCTTCATGTCCCAGCATAACTTGTTTCATTTGTTTGCTTTGTCACGAGTGGGCGGGCCCACCATTTTGCTGTCTGTTTTTGTCGTGTTCTCATTAAGAGCACGGCATAGACAAACAGCACAGTTCCAATGCAACAAACCGTCTTGTATTTAGGACTCCGGTTTACAATCCCATTACGCAGATACGGTTCAAGGTACCCGAATTGAGACTTTGGTGGTATCGTCAACTTGCTTCTTTTTTTGAGCGCCCATTTCTTGTGTCAGAGTGGAAGGTAACTGTCACACCTCCATTCTTCGTTCAGAATGGACAAGGTTAATGAACCTGATGTGGATATTGGATCGTACCAACAAACTGTGGGATAAATGTGTTTAGTGCGGCAAGCAGAAAAGCAAAACCAAAAGGCTAGCTGCACTGCAGGATCGAGAGGAGAGGTTGCGGCGCGAAACAAGTCACTCTCAGACTTGGACGAACAGGAAAAGACAGAGATTCGACGTTTTTTAACCAAGTTTGAATTCCACACGCGCGCAAAAAGTAATAAACGTTTTTACGATGAGGATTTAAAGCTTTGCGCGGGAGACTTGTCTTATATTCTTATTGTTATTGACTTCTCTCGTATGACAGTGGGGGGAGGAAATACAGATGATGTCAACGATTGCATCACGGTGATGATACGAGGTGATGGTGATGGCAGAGTGAAGAGGGAGTACGTTGACACATTTCCGCATCGCGCAGACAAAGATCCCAACAATGACTACTTTTTTTTCCGGGAGTGGCTAGACATTATACTTGAGCGTCGGGTCAGAGTTATTACTCTGCCTGTGCAAGTGACTAACTCAATAGTTTGGTCAGATGGAGGGAGAAAGCACTTCAAACAAAAGCATGCCTTGGCTGAGTTCAGTTTGATAATGCGCAAACATCCTTGGATTCAATTTGCGCAATGGAATTTTTGGGCATCAAATCACGGAAAAGGACTTTGTGACTCACACGCCGGTAAAATAGCTCAAGCTGTAGCTTATGAAGCTTTTCATAACGAATATATATGGCAATCTTCCCGCGATCTTGCTGAGCTGATCAATAAGAATCTCTCCAATTCTGTTCCTCTTTTTCTTCGGGCTCCAATCAACAGGTCCCCCATACTTAAGCACGCTGTTGTCTGCATTCCTGATTTGTGGCAGCTTCATTGCTTTGAGGCAATGCCAACTCCAGGAAAGCTGAGAGTTTCACAGTTTCGTGACTCAAAGCATGCAAATATGCTTGTGAGAAGTCTAAATGAGAAATTAGTAAACCAATAAAGGCTGCATACGAGACTAATAGTAGTTTGAACATGGGTTGTGCCGTGGGGGATGAGCGTTCGTATGGGCTGTAATGAATGTATTCTAACATTCTATTTCCCAAAGCTACAAGGCGCGATTTATGTTTTTCCTCCCCCGTGGATTCATCTACCTTAATTGCGTCTATGAATGTAGTGTGGACGGGGGTGATTTTGGCTGCTAATGCCTGTGACCTTGGTACACATTCCAAGGCATTGCAGTTAAATAATCTTTGTAGTTCTGCAAGCTCAGCTGCATGCACTTGTGGGTGTGACTTGACAGCTTTGCGTGGGATGTGTAGTATGCGTGTAAACAAACAATAGTTGTCCTGTCTGATCGCTTCCTCATCCTCCCCCTCAAACACATCGTCGTATGTCACATGAGCTGTGTGTGTTGGGTGATGTGCTGGGGTCGGTTTGCGAAGTCTCTGTTGGCTCACTATGTTTTCTACGCTAACTTTTGCACCATCCCATTGTTTTGGAATCCCTTTTGTGCTCGTGACTCTATTGTTGATTGCTGCTATTTGTTGGTTCCGTGAGTTAGGATTGGTTGGTGTGGTAGGGTGGTGTTGGGCGTTGACTTGACTAACTGTGTTGTTGTTTGTTGCCGAAAAAGGCGGTTGAAAAATGGTTGTAGTGGCACTGGGAGGTGGCAGGAGAGTGCCAAAGGTTGAGCTGGGTTGCACATAAGATGCTTGGGTGGCCTCTGGGTTGTTGCTTTGGAGGCAATTATGTTGGTGTCACCCTCTATGGAAACGGAAGTGTCAGTTGACAACCGTTGGTTTTGTGTCGGCAAGCCAGTCTGTGAGATCAGGTCAGAAAATTGGGGCAGCTGTACTTCGTTTTTCCATTGTATGGATTGATGGTGGAAACAGCTCTGGTTGTTGTTGTGCTTGCAACTGTATGATTAGTGGTTGCCATAGTTTGATGGGTGACAGACATGTGTAGCCTCGTGTGTTGATGTCGAACCGTACATTGCGTTCTTCGACTGTTGTTGTCTGTCTTGTGTCCCTAATAGGTATCCTACATACACGACGAAAGATGTTATAACCTATCAGAGTGCCAGGAACTGCGACAGGCTTTCTTTTCGTCTTTTCCACTTTGACCCAGGCCAGGCACCCAAATGGTTGGATGATTGCACTGGTTTCCTGCCCATCAGTAACTCCCAAGGAGTGTTCCCTTTATGTCTACCTCTACTGATGGGTGTGATCATTCGTATAGCTAGTGTTGCTCTATGCGTGTCCTCCCAGAACGTATCAGGCAGGCCGGCATCTAGTTGAGCTGCTAGGGCTCGTGTGTCGTCGGTTCTGTTCATACGTTCTGCGAATGGGTTCATGTTTGGTTCGTTTCTGGTTGTTGTTTTGAGAATTATGCCGTGACGGTTGGCGTAAGTCTTCAAAACGTTTGTTATGAACTCTCCACCTAACGTAGTTGTTTGAGCTTGTTGCCTGATTGTCTCACAAAGAAAGCGAATATTTTCTCTAAGTGTGGCATGTATGTCTTAGCTTCACGTGTGGGTGTATATAGTTCGCACGCGAATTTAGAGTTAGAGCATGAGACTCCCCCTCGATATTGATTTCCGTATCTCGAGCGAACGGGAAACGGGCCAGCGAAGTCTAGATTGAGTGCCTCACCAACTTTGAACTCTATGTCTAAGTGATTGTTGTTGTACATCGGGGGTTTGTTTGGTTTTCCCCTGCTACATCCATGACATGCCCTGACTAGACGCATCCAGTCTCTCCCTGCTATGCGCCTGCCTATATTGCTTGCGAATTCTTGCATGATTTGTGGGTTGGCATGCATCAAGCTACGGTGTAGGACCATTGCGTCTAAAGGCCCAGAGTTGCTGAGTTTTGATTCAATCAATCTCTCCAAGTCTTTGGCAGTTTCCCATATCCAGTCGTCATGAAATGCAGAATATGCAACCATTTGAGCGATTTTTCCCGCATGGGAATCGCAAAGGCTTTTTCCGTGATTAGATGCCCAGAAATTCCAAGCAAAGTATTCCAGCCAAGGATGCTTAGTCCTAACAAGACTAGCCTCTGCCAGCGAATATCTTTGTTTGTAATGTTTCCGGCCACCATCGGACCATTTTATTACTTTAGTATACCCACGTGGCTTAATTACACGTTCCATAATATCATGCAACCATTGCCGGTAAAAGAAGTAGTCATTCTTTCCTTCTTCATCTTTATGAGGTAGTGTGTCAACGTATTCATTTTTTATACCACCAAGTCCGTCACCAGACAAAAGAACAGCTATGTGATCGTTTATATCTTCTGCTTTCCCACCCCCCACACGCATGCGTGAAAAATCAGCAACCATGACAACCGTTTGAGTGTCGTTTTTAACTATCTCTAAGTCATCGTCAAAAAATTTCGCGTTTTCTTTTGCCTTAAAATGATGATCCGAATTTTGAATTATCTTTTCGACTTTTTCTTTTTCTTTCCTCTCTTCAGCACTCAGCTCTCTCACTCCATCGAGTTGTTGAAGTTCCGCTAATCTAGCAGTTTGGTTTTTATAGTCTCTGCATTGAAAGCAGTGTGCCCAAACCTTGGTTGCCCTGTCTACTATCCAATGTTGATTATGTAAACGAGTCCACTCGGGACTAAGGGGTGGGTGAATCAATTGTGCAACCTTGGAATGAGGGCGGAGTAAGAATTGTCCAATTTGGCGCGCCCAAAAAGCACGGAGATCGGTGATAGTCATTCTGGCCCGCAGCTGACTTGGGTTGCGGCAGGCCGGTACCCTATTATTATCAAATGTAAAAAATAAACTAGAGTCCGAACGAAGAGTTGAAGCTGCAACGTCATGCCATGTTTGTTAACAAATTAAGGAAAAAAAATTAAACATGGCATGAAATTGTAGCTAAAAATTGTTGGGTCAGTCAGCCACGTACAAGGCTTTCTCTTGACCCGGGGGGGGGGGGGCAAAACCCGCCCCCCCTCCTTCAAACCAAGCCATTTCTCTGAAATGCTACCTAACTCAAACAACTGCTGCACCTCTCCTAGCAAAGCGCGCACATGAGGTGGAACTGTGTGAGGGGTGACGTTAGGTAAGCCTTGAATATCCTCTACTATTCTGCATACCACAGCAAAACCCCACTTTGCAAGCTCACTTATGCATGATTCCTTACCCTCCTCCCCAAAAAGCTGGCCTGCCTCACTACCTAACGATGCTATGAGTGTGTCAATGACAGAGATGGTGGCTGATGGATTATGTGGAGACCTAACTCTATCTTTTTCTGCCTCCTCAAAAGATATATGTATGCCCTCCTGCACATCACCCCGAATGCTCTGCACAACAAAACAATGTGATTTGGACTCATGCCGTGGTGGTGCTTGGGAAGACTGGGCCTGGGGGTGTGGAGAGGGGGCCGAAGAAGGCTGGACAGAAGACGGCAATATGGATGCAACGGCTGGCGTTGGTTCCACGAAGCCCAGAGCTGCCCTTGCCTAAAGATGCAACACAAATTCAAAAGAAATTACTGCAAACCGAAGCAAACAGTGGCAAGAATGAAAACAAAACAATACAATTTACCTTGTCCTCGAACCTTTTTTTGTCGGCACGGCGTTCCTCCACAGTATGGAGTCGCCTTTTCGACATGTCAGTCTAACAGGAAGGAAGCAAGGGGGAAAAAAATAAATAAAGCCAGTGAACTGCTGCCGTTCGGCAAACACGAAAGCAATATAAAACAAGAGAATATGTTCAAGAAAAACAAAGCAAAAGGACAAACAGCTACAAACTGTATGTGGGAGACATTATGTCCCCAAACGGATGGGTCACAAAAAAGGGTTGGTGCAAAAAATATGGTCCGGACGCCAAACTCAACGAAAATTTGGTACGCAATTTACGGTCAAGTGAAATTCGGCATTAGTCCTTGCAACCGAAGTTGCAACCGTTTTTGGGTTGTGCCCAAAAACGGTTGCAACACAGTGAACCATTGTGTTTTTTACCCACGCTTTTTTAACCAAACCTTGGGGTTGGCAAACACAACAAGAACTCGAGAGTAGAAGGCAAGTATGTCTGATACTACTAGTACCACTGACAGTGTTCCTGTGCAACCTGCCAATGCTTGGGCATCAGGTCGCTCTTGCAAACTGTTTTCATTGAAACTTATTCACTTTTTGCTTGTCTTGAGGTCCGGCGTTGGTAGACCCTGCGATGGAGTCGATTTCAAACGTTCCAAACGCTATTTTCGCCCGGCCTATACAGAGCGCCAACGTGGCAGTTGTAGCCAACATCGCCAACGAGGTCCTTCAGCCTGGTCTTGTCCGTGATGAATTCATCGTGCAGTGGGTGGGTTGGCCTGCCGACTTGCGAATCACCATCGATCGCGATGCGGATGATAATGCTCGCAAAGCAAGTATAGCCAAAGATGTTTCTATTGTCGCCAACCTTGTTCAAGAACGTTTGTGTTTTTTTACCTTGGAAGCTGGTCCTTACAACCTTGCCGGTCCAACCGTCGTCAAGGTTGTCTTTGTTTCCCAGTCAGACTCACTTTTCTATCATTATTCTTGTGCTTAGTTCGGCGTGACACACCCCGGAGACGTGGCAAGGTTTCGTCCTGGCGCGAGGTGGAGGGTGGAACTATTAAACGCAGTTGGAACTTCGCAAACGAGCAAGGTTGCGAGCTCATTGAGGGCAGGCCGACGGAAACAGAATGCTTTTTTTGCTGAAGGCCTACTTGAACGGTTCCAAAATCGTGCCAGGCACTTTTGTGTGGTTCATCACTGCTGTCATTCGGAATTCCAGCAATCGTGAAGTGCTGAAGAACCCTGATACTACTTTATGGCTGGCTAGGGTTCTGCGTATTCTAAAGAAAGTAACCATTATGAATGGCGTTGCGCGTTCTTATATTCATTTCGTACTTTCGTACCGGTCCGAAAATTGGAACATCAGAGTGATTGCGTCTGTTTCAGGGTGGATACACAACGTTGTCGTGTCAGCCTTTCAAGCCCGGTTGGAGCAGGACCCAGCTGCTGTGCGTCCTTGGACTTTGGAGTCTTCTGAATGTAAGGATGCTTGCGTATCAGTTGTTGCTAAGGTTATGAAGCGTTCCGAGGAACACACAGAGACCCAAAAGTCACCTACTTCCCCTCAAGTCTCCGTGCCTGTAGCAAGTTCGAGCTCTTCCGCAGCCGCTGACAGCCATGCCATGCAAGAGCTTGTCAAGTTGAAAGCAGAAAACCAAGTTTTGCGTGATAAAATCACGAAGCTGGAGGCGGGTGACAAGGAGGCACAGCGCATTGTAAAAGACACCTTGCAGCATTTTGACGAGCGTGCAGCGAAGCTGCGAGCAGAAAGAGAGCTGAAGAATGCCAGTGACGCTCTTCAAACTGCAGCAGATGCTCGGCAGGATCTTGAGAAGCATGTGAGCTCCTTGCAGGACCAAGTGGCAGAGTGGAAGAAAAAAACCTACAACACCGAAAGGGTAACTCTTTGCTTCAGATACAATATTTTTTCTTCCTTTTTTTTTTTGCTTTGCAGACCAAGAAGCGACTTGATACTGTGCATGCTTCGCTGAAGCAAGTACTTCATTCCTGTTTTGCTTGCACTTAACTTACACATTGTGTTTTGTTTAGAAATATGAAGCCTTGGCGGCACAGAATGAAGAGGCGGTTGAGACCGGCACCCGCGCAGAGGAAGCCTTGGCCGCTGCAGAGGAGAAAGTGACCGAGCACGAGGAGAAGCTGATAGAGACGAAGGGATTGCTGGAAAAGGAGCAGGCAAAGACGGAAGACTCGAAACTGAAAATTGCTGCGTTGCAGACTCAAGTTACCACTCTGAAATCGAGTCTTCGAGAAGCCACCGCTCAACGAGACGAATACAAAGGTCATGAGCTAGCAATCAATCAAACGGGACGAACACATGGTTGTTTTGGTGGCTGTCGCGAAAGGGGCGAGGATGATGCTCAGCGCTACATCTAGCAGCCATGTTTCAGGCAAGTCACGGTCGCGCTCAGTGTCTCTTTCTCCTGTGAAAGCAAAGAAGCACAAAAGAAGCAAGCGGGTCGATCGTGATCGTTACGCTTCATCTGATTCAGAATCAGAATGTAGCAAAAAATCAGCGCCTTCTGCTAAGCGCTACCGTCGTCATGGACACTGCCACCACTCTTAATTTTTTCATTGGCACGAAAATGAAGCTAAGCATTTTTGCTTTTACTAGTATTATTTCTTGATATAATAAAAAGAATTTCAAATGTTTTCTCTTTTTATTGATAATTCAATGTCTGACCTTTAGCCTGTCAAATGATTAATATCAATATTCGTAACTCCTGCCACCACTGACCAACGCTTATGACTGAGTGCATGACTGTAATTTCTAAGCTTCCGCACCGGTCTTACGCTTCAAAAACATTATAAATGTGCTGAAAAAGCTAGTATTAATATTATTTCATACATACTTTAAGTAGGCAGTGAGTATGTATAACTATTACAAGTGAGTGGCAAGTATGCTGAGTGTCACAGTGAGGCTAGTGTAAAACACTGTCACTCACTCTGAAATATAAGCTTCTGCACCGGTTTTATGCTTCAAAAACATTATAAATATGCTAAACAAACTAGTATTAATATAATTTCATGCATAATTCAAGTAGGCAGTGAGTATGTATAACGATTACGAGTGAGTGGCAAGTATGCTGAGTGTCACAGTGACTAGTGTAAAACACTGTCACTCACTCTGAAGTCTAAGCTTCCGCACCGGTTTTATGCTTCAAAAACATTGTAAATATGCTGAACAAACTTGTGTTAATATAATTTCATGCATACTTCAAGTAGGCAGTGAGTATGTATAACGATTACAAGTGAGTGGCAAGTATGCTGAGTGTCACAGTGACTAGTGTAAAACACAGTCACTCAACTTGAAGTCTAAGCTTCCGCACCGGTTTTATGCTTCAAAAACATTGTAAATATGCTAAACAAACTCTTATTAATATAGTTCCTTGCATAGTTCAAGTAGTCGGTGAGTATGTATAACGACTATAAGTGAATGGCTGCCACCAATAACAAACTTGAAAATTTCTAGTCACATTTGAATTTGAATTTGAATTTGAAGTAATATCATTAGAATTTAATAAATTAAATATAATTACGTTGATTTTGATGTAAAACAACATAAAAACTAAGAAAAACCAAGCTCAGGCAAGCCAAAACACAATTTAGCCAAAATATAGCTAATGGTCGAAAAACAGTTGTAACGGCTAGAAATTCAAATTTTTTAAAAACTTTTTTGTTTAAAATAGTTAAAATACATTAAAATCTTTCATTTTCATGCTACTCCCATCAATTTTTAAAACATTTAGACTTAGCTTGCATGTTAGCTTGCATTATATCCGGTCGGGCATGTGATGGTTGGGGGTTCACTGACCATAGGGCTAGGTCTGGGAGGTCTTCAGTCGTGGTCAGTGTGTGTTGCGCTCGAGTCACGTGACAAGATATAACGCAAAATGTTTCTCAAAAAATTTTGCTGAAATTTTGAGTTTTTCAAATTATGATATTAATAGTTAAAATCAACTGCTTTTCATGTAAAATCAACATTTTAGTTATTTGGATTGAAAAAACATTCAAATTCAGTTTTTGATGCCACTTACCAAACCACTCCGCTTCACTCCGCGACTCTATCACAACTTGAAGACATTTTTTCACACAAAAATCATGGAAATAGTATTTCTCGATGATATTAAAATAAATATATCATATTTTTCAAAATTCAAATTCAAATTTTGAACTTACAACAGTTGAAAACAGTCGTAATTTTTCATGCAGCCTATCAATACATCATAGTCAAGGTAACTAATAAGAAAACGATATTTTTATTATTAATAACAGTTATTTAATTCAAACGTTTGTGCTTATCAATAAAATATAATAGAAACTTTAATAATTTTTGTTGAACTTGATGGGCAAGTGACTTGAAAGTCAGCTTCTTCGCATTCTGTTATTATTACCACCACGTCTACGTGCACCCCGTCCTGCGCCCCTGCGCACATTTCCTCTTCCTCGATGATGCATTGCAAGAATCGCCAAAGCTGATTGTTCATCAGGCCATATCGGAAGCGCAGCCGGCATTAAAATGCATGCCAGCGCCGCTGCGGAAGGAAGCCAATTTGGCTTTGGCAGTACATTCGAACGTTCAGGTTTGAAAGTAAAAATCTGTCGCTGACATGAAGGACCTTGCTTTTGCCTACCCACCAAAGGGGTACGAACATGCTAACGACCCCATGATGATATTGTTACCCAGGAAAGCATTATATGGCACACCACAAGCAGGGCGTAGGTGGTTTGACCATATTTCAACCAACATACGAGCAATAGGGTACAAACAATCAACGTTTGACCCATGTGTATTCTACTTACCCATTAAGAGAGGACAGCCTACGATATTGTTACTCAGGAAAGCATTGTATGGGCACACCACAAGCAGGGCGTAGGTGGTTTGACCATATTTCAACCAACATACGAGCAATAGGGTACAAACAATCAACGTTTGACCCATGAGCTTCCTTGCGGGTGCTCAACTGTTCTGGGACTACGGCTGTGACCATACAAGAGAAAAGAAGCAGCAAGGACCGCCGCACCCACGCCGGCCGTCTTCTTCGTCCCGGGGCTCCTCTTCGCCGTTCTCATCGCCCTTGCCTTGGCAGTGGCGCAGGAAATGGCATGCCCACACGTGTACGAAATTCCGGCCCGAGCCCGTTCCGTCTCTCTACCTCGACATCCGAACCCTGGCCGACTTTTGCGGGGCCGAGAAGATCGTGCTGGTGCATTCAGAGGATAACTGGCGGAATGAATTCTCACCAGCGGAATTAGCGCAAGTCTCGTACCGTGACCTCGGCTTCTTTGACGACGACAGAACTAACCAAGAACTAGAACAGCTGTTTGACAAGTCGTTTGTGTGCCTGGTGTGCATGCCGGACCAGAATTTTCAAGGCCTGGTAGAAGCGTTCAAAGACTTTGCGTTACGTTTGGACAGTGATGACGAAAGAACAATCAAGGTGACCGGCCTCGGCATAGCGTGCGGGTGCAACTTCGGCCTGGCCCTAGACATTTGGAACCAGCGCAAAGTAGGAGGCGGTAAATCCCCATTCTGCCGTATTTACGGCCAAGCAATTTGTTGGAAGATCAGTTATTCGGACATCGAAGAGAAAACAATAAGCAGTAGGAAGGCTCCCCGGGGGGTTCCCCGGATTGTTGAAGCCAAGGCTAATAGGCGCATACGAGAGGCCTTTAAGCAGAAAATAGATCCGCTACTTGCCTTGTGTGAAAATTATAATCCAGCCAAAAGACAACAACAATATAAAGTCTGGATCGAAGGGCAGCAGCGCTGGTATAAACAGGAGGCTAAGTCAGGAACCGTAGTTTCTTTCGACCGGTTCTTTTATGTAGTGTTCTGGCACCCCTACAATTTTACGCTGGTCGCCAGAAGGGACATTACATCTACCACGAATTTCATTATAGCAGAGTTCCCGGCAGTTCTGAACAAGGCCAGAAAACCCGCAGACGTAAGCTCTTCGGACGAAGAGAGCGACAAACGCAGCGAAGACGGGGCAACGGGGCCCCAGAAGTCTCGTGAGAGAAAGGGCAAGCGCGAAAAGGCTCCCGAGAACAACGAGGGAGACAACGGCTGTTCCAGCCTGTCCGGCGTTGGCAGGCGCCTCGCCGAACTATGGGAGCGCGAGCAGGACACCAAGATGCAGGGCTGGGATAGGCGGGAAGAGTACTTTGTGCCCCACTACTGCCAGCCCAACATCGAGGGCGCGCCCTACGCCGGCATCCTGGGCGCCGCGAAGCCCATCCCGACCGCTCTTCTGGCACACTGTGCGCTGGGCGCTACCGACCAGAGGAACGCAAATGCACAGATTGTGGTTGACGAGCACAACAGATTTTACCTGCAGACGATGCCGGGCAAGAATTTCGAGAAAGATGATCTGGTGCTCGTAGATTACCGATGGAAGCGTAAACACACGGCCGGTTTCTCTAACCTCACACCCGACTGTTTCAGGCAAGAGCTACAGCAAAAACCCGACATGCAAGCGCGTGTAAAGGCCCAAATGGACGGCCTTGACGCCTTGCCCGCTGAGAAAGCCAGAACAGCACTAACGGTATTACCAGGCACGATGATACGAGAAAGAAAGAAGAAAGAATAGCGGAAGGGACCCCGGACACGAGAGAAAGCCGAGCAAAAAATGTTTCTGGCTTGATTGACCGTTTCTTGTTATTCATTAAAAAAAACTTTCGGTGGGTGTGGTTTAAAAAAAACAAGGGTGGATCGGAGTGGGGGGATGTGAGGCAGCCTGAGCTTGTTGGTTCTTTAGCAAAGACCCCCAAAAAGCGCGGACCTTTACCAAACGGCTTTTTTTTGAAAACGAAACTACCAACAAGCTAAGGCTGGCCCCCTTCTCCCTCCCCCCTTTTGACCTTGCCTTCCCCCCAGGAAGGCAAGGTCAAAAGGAGGCGTTGGTGGCTGGCCAGGAAGAAGAGGTGGCAAAGTCAGGCACACACGCTGTAGACCGCAGGATGGCGAACTCGCCAGATTTGCGCACAGGCACGCGGCGCGTCCGAGTGGTACAGGTACAAGACGCCTCCGATCGTCCGGCAGCGCACGCCCGCCTCTCGGCAGGCCCTCAGGAGTTCCTGGTAGCGGGGCACGAGCCGGCCGTTGTACATCGCAAAGCTAGCGCAGCAGGATGCAAAAGAAATTGCGGAGGCTGGCACACTCAGCAGCTGCCGCAGTTCGCTCATTCTAGTAACGCAAGGGGTAGGCGCGGTTAGTTCGTGTTCCGCGCAAAGTCTAAGCCGCGACTGTGGTAGCGCCTGGGACAAACAACGACTGCAGAGCTTGCCAATACGCCGCCAAAGCGTGCTGACAGGCGCTGAGGGTTTCTGTAGCAAGAACCCGGCGCGGCGCTGCACTAAGTTGAACAAGGGGCTACAGACTGACACCGCTCTGTTGTCCAATTTCTTTCGTTTGTTCGGCCTGTCAGTCTGGCAATGCTCGTAGAGAAAGCTAATGAGGTTCAAACTGTCCCGGGGCGGCAGAATATCGAGCAGCAGGCCCCAGATGACGCAATCAAAAGCAAGCCAGGCGCCTCGGCGCAAGACATTCCGGGGGCGGCCGCCCATCTAGATATATTTTTTTAATCTGTGGCCGTAATCTGCCAACCGAAATGAGCAAAACACACAACAAACAACCAGCAAAAGACGACGCAAAGAAGAACAGGAAAAAAGTGGGGAGACGGAGGAAGGGAGACGGAGGAAGGGAAAGGGAGGAAGGGAGACGGAGGAAAAGAGAGGGAGCAAAAAAGCACGGGGGCGACCTCCCCCCACAGCTCCTGCCACACACCATCCGCCGCCCCCCCCCCCCCCCCCGCCGGCCTTCGTGTCCAAAGGGAATGTTCAGCCAAAAACCCCGCGTTGGCCCCCCCCCCCCACACACAACCCTTCCGTACACACACCATCTGCGCTCACTCCCCCCCCCACCTACTGCTACCCTCTCCCTACTCTGCGGTTTTTTTTGTCTCTCGTAGATTGTCCTCTTGGGTTTTTCTTTTGTAAGGACGCGTGGGCTAGCGCAAACCAAAATAGAATGGCCGCAGGCAGGCCGGTGTTTCGTTTAGACAGTAACCCCGAGGCCTTTGCTGTCGTTACCGAGGATAGATTAAGTTCTGGCCATCAATACCTACTGGAACATGCGGACCACCCACGAGCACGCCTAGAGGTAGCGGGCCTCGAGCCTGCAGCAGCGGTGTTCCAGCTGCTGGTCTTCTGCAGAGCAGACCTCCGTCTGTTCTACCAGTGGTGGCGCAAACCACGGACCGCTGCCTCTCGGTGCAAACGCTGTCTGAACAGCAGCGGCGCGGGGCCTAACCTTTCTGCGCCACGGCCCGCGCCCGTGGCGCCTTCCCTCCCTACTCCCATCGACCTGCTCATTGATCAATTCTTGACCAAGCACGACAGCTACCGCCAACTGCAGCGCTTGCTCGGGTTTACGACTTTCGAAAAGGACAATCTCCTCCTCCAGCGACAGTTGTTGCGCGCCACGCGCCAAATGGCGTATGCCTTCATGACGACCAGACGCTGGCGGCGGCTGCACGAGCTGCGCACCAGCCATGACTTTTACGAATTCTGCAGCGAGCTGTGGAGCGAATGTACCGGAAACAGCTTGACCCGTGAACTGGCAGAATGCCTGAGAGAGGCGTGTAATGATCGCAAACTCACGGAAGAATTCTTACGCCCTAGCTCCGACGTGGTGCTCGATCTGCAACACCTTCCCGACAGCAAAGAGGCCACAAAAAATAGCTGGTTGTCTGCTCAGCAGTGCGACGGGGGGGAAACGCCGCGGGCGGTCATAGTGCAAAGTCTTCCGGGTGAACTCAACTCTAGAGAGCTTGTCACTCGGTTGCTGCTCTTATTGAAAGAACGCACGTCCTGGCTGTACAATGTCAAGATCCTCGAATTGCATCTCGGCCGAGGTGGAATGCTCCAGGTTGCAAAGGACCTGTTAATCGACAGCCCGTCGCTGGAAAAGATCACTATCCGTTTCCACAGCTCCACAGGCTCGTTCAGAGAGTTGCGTTTCTCTGCTCTGCCCTCACTGAAACACGTGCAGATAATGGCGCCCCACCGGCTGGATTCGCTGTACTTTCGCAATTGCACAGTTCTCCCGTCGTCAGGCCGGAAATGTCTAGAAATTCGTGCATGCGTGGACAAGTGCTATTTCGAGAATATGCAGGTCCACACCGCGCAAGAACCTAACTTGCAGGTAGACTGGGCGACGATGGCCTGCAACGAAGTAGCAATTTCGAACAGCCCGGGTGTGTCTCTCGCGGGGCTTGCGGAGGCCAAAAAGCCGATCCAGTTCGTACCTCGCAACCAACCCCCCGCGGCCGCGCGATCGTGGTGGCCGTTCGCTGCTGCACAGGAGGACCTGACTGCCACGATTTTAGACGGCCGGGATGATTATAGAGTTGTTCTTTCAGCACCCTCTGCAGAACAGCTCGAGCAAGCGCTGTGCGCCAGGGGGCAGGACAAATTGATCGTCAAGAACTTCCGGGGCCTCTGGCCCAAAGTAGAGCCCCAGGCCTGGAGGATCTTGGAAATGCAGGACTGCCCGCCCGTCATCTATCAGCACGCCGAAACAGTCATTTATACCAGCTCTGAGGCGCAGGGTGTCTTATCAATCACGTGCAGTAGTCCAAGAAAAGAGCAGGAAAGCTTCACTGTTAAGTTGGAATGCAAAGTTACTCAGGAACTAGAGCTGGAAACAGACTCGCCTGCGAACAGAGAAGTGACACCGTTAGTCCTGATATGCGAAACACCTCCGCCTCCTCAAGTCTCGGCAAACCTGCGGGTTCGCGAACGCCTCACGGTGCAGATAAACTGTGACCAGTGGTCTATAAACGAAACGCTCCTTGCCGCCAGGGTCCAGGACTTCCATACCCTGTTCCTGCGCGGTCTCGATTCCGACACCGACTTGTCCGGGCTAGATATTAAAATCAGCCGGCTCGTGGTTTCGCTCGCCGACACTACGGCCGGCCCGTGGTACGAACAGCAGCGCAAGCCGCCCGTGATAATTACCACGTCAGCCCTGTGGAAACCTAGATCACCCAAGCTCGTCGAGTGTACGAGCAATACGCGAGGCACCGTCAGGAATACGAGCGATACGCGCGGCATGATCGTGAAGCACGATGAAATCAAATACTTTGTCGGTCTTGCGAAAACTGTAGACTTAGAAGAACTAGTACAAGAGCCAGACCCGCGCGGCTCCCCGCCGCATTTTTTCCCTTCCGCTGTGATGCCGCCGCCACTGACATTCCAGCGGGGCGGTTTTTCAAATTTTACTACGCCTAAGCTACCCTAGATTACTCCTGCAGGAGTTTCTCTCTCTCTCTCTCTCTCTTTTAAATCGTCGTACATGCTAGTTTGTATTCTTTTCTTAAATAGAGGTTTTTTTTAAAGAAAGAATTGTGACAACTAGTTTTCGTGTGCTCTCCGTGAGTTTTTGTTTTCGGCACTAACCTCGCACGTCCGTTGTTTGGGCTTTTTGTTTTCTCGATTGTTGCCCCCCTACTATTGGGGCGGGGTGCCGTAGTCGTCAACCAAGGCCACGACCTTGGTCTTGCAAAGGCCAGCGCCCGTCTCGGTGGCCCCCGTCTGGCAAGTACAGGCCCAAGGAAACTTCTGGTCTCCTACGACGCGGACCAGGGCCGACAACGTAGACTGGCCGCAGACGATTTCTTTGTTCGGGACCGGCAACGACCTGTCCAAAGGAAAATCGCGCCGTTTGCACCTGCAGCCCTGTTCGCCCTCCGGGCGCAGGCACCTGAACTTCTTGTCGACCGCGCACAGGCACTTGGCCTGCTTACCATCGTTGTTGTAGTAACAAGTAGCTGACACGTGGCAGGCGGGCGTACAGACGCGGTCCTGGCAGAATCTCCCGCCGAAGCCCGCGTCGCACTGGCAGGCCTGGCAGTCGGCCGCTGTGCGCATCGCGGCCTCGTACCGTTCCTCGCGCGCCGCGTACTTGCGGTAGGCCGGGAGCTGGAAACGGTCCACGCGGTACGAGAAGCGGGCGAGGGGCGGCAGGTGGTCGAAGTCGTGCTCCTCGAGCGGGAAGGCGCGGGCTTGTGTGCACCGGCCGCTGCCGCTGCACGGCTTGCCCGCGCAGCCCCGCCTGGGCCAGACATTGCTTGACTCCAGCAGATCGGCCTCGACGGTCGAGCGGGCCGCTTCTTCGTACTGCCCTAGGTACCAATTCCACACACACTGTCTGTCGGTGGTGCGATTGTCGTAGCAGCTCTCGCGCAGCGTGACGTACTCACAGAACCGTCCAAAGTAGCCAGTGCGGCACTTGTCACACTTGCTCTCACCGCTAGACGCGTTCTGCACGCACACCCCCGACGTGTCGCTGCCGGGCACGAGCAGGCTGGCCCGGGGCAGCTCGCAGCCAAAGCACTCGCCGCGCTCCACTGTAGCGCCGGCGGCCCGCCTGCACTCACCCGCCCGGGAGCTGTGGAAGCAGCCCCCGGGCGGTATGTTGCAGCTGGCGGGCTGGCCGTAGGGCGAGCTGGTCCAGCCGTTGCTGACGAAACCCGCGGACGGTTGCGCCAGGCAGTAGCGCGGGTCGCCCTGCTCGTACAAGTAGCAGTCCTTCCTGGCACCCCCCGTGAGGGCAAAGGCGCCACAGCGACACGTTGCGGCCCTCTCGTCCGCGCGGAAGTCGGCTACGCAGACGCCGCGCCCGCTGCAGTCGTCGCCGGTGCCGTACAAGAGCTTGGACTTACACACGCCGCGCCCGTCGATCTCGCACGCGTCCTGTTGCAGCACGCGCGCCACCCTGGGCTCGCCGCGTTCGTCGTACACCAGCGTACTAGCGTCCGTGTTCGGCTTGACCCGGAAGCCGCTGTTGCACTGGCAACGACCGTTGCTGCCGCAGACGCCCCGGTCCCAGCCGCAGGGCACACTATCAGTGTCGCGCGGCGCGACGGTCGTGTCGGGCACGGACCACGACAACGTGGACTGTGCGTACCAGTCGTAGTTGAACGGCACGGGCTGCGGGCAGCGCGGCTCGAAACAGCCCTTCAGTTGTCCGTCCACCAGCACCGGCTCGTTGCGCCACAACGGGAAGGACAGGGTGGAGCAGTTGCCGCTGCCCGCACTCCAACGATCAGTGCCGTGCGAGAACACATCAATTGCCACCCAGTTGCGCCAGTTCCAGTACGCCGCGAACTGCCAAGGCCACGTCATGGCCAACGTTGCGCAGCTGGAGGGTAGCGGCTCGTGGCCCGTCAGGTCCAGAGAAACGCCCCACGGCGCGTCGTAGTCACAACGGCCCGGCAGGCCATCGAAAACCACCGCGCCGCCGGACCAGGCCGGCACAAAGTAGCGCAGCAGCGTGTGCGACCGCGTCTCGGCGACGGCCACGGCGTGGTCGCCGGACCTAAAACGGTCCGCCGCCGAGCTGCGCAAACGCCCCCCCCGCAGGCCGTCCTGCGCCTGGGCTAGCAGCTGTAACTGGGCCGCTGAGCCCTGCCACGCGCCGCCGCCACCCACGCACTCACTGTGGCCGGCGCCGCAGCCCTCCGGCAACGCCGGGGCCGTTGTGACGGCGGCATCATCGGGCCGGCCGGTGCGGCGGGCCTCGAAGATATTTCTGAGCACCAGGGCGTCTCGCACTACCTCGCGCACGAGGTCCACGCGAAGCAGCGCTCGCTGAACAATCTCAAACTGGTCCTGTGTAACCCCGGGATGATCTCGCAGAGAAAAGAACTTGCCGTTCACGGATTCGCTGAGCCACCTGCTGGGCAGAGCGTCGGCGGCCGTCAAGTTCAGCAACGCCAAATAATAGCCGACTGCGAGCCTCGCGGCGGCGAAGCCGGCCACTGGGCCAGCGGTTGGCACCCAGGCAGCGGCCGGGCAAACAACAGCAGTGCCACACACCTGCCACCGCCACTCGGTCTCGTTCTTGTTATCAATAATGACCGCTATTGTTGGCAGTACTGTTGGGTCGGGTGGCAGCCCCGCACCAGTGGCCAGCGCGCGCCAGTTTTCTCGCAGCACTGTTCTTGCACGCGACAGCGCGGCGGGCCGCCAGCCGGACCAAGACCAGTCGGCAAAGCGGGTGCAGGCCTGGTTGACCCGCCGGTCCAGGGCCACGACGGCGCTCTGCAGCGACGTGACAATGACGTCGCCGCGCGCCGCGAGCTCCCTTTCTGGCACCGGATGCAAGTAACGCGAGCTTTGTTGGTCGGCTTCTAGCTGGTGCAGCCGCCCCGGATCTAAGCGCCGCAGTTCCGCCAACGGGAAGTTCAGCTCGCGCTCGCTAAAGAACACGCCGCCATTCGCAAAGACCACGATCGCCTGGCAACGCACGTCCTCGAAGCACAGCTGGCGCTGCGCGTCGCTGGGCGCTAACAGCGCGTTCGCGGTCGGGCGCGGGTACGCCGTGAGCTCCTCCCAAAGGTTCGGGCGGCACACAGTGTCATTATTCGTTGGCAGCCGTTGCAGTTTCGTGGCGTTGGCAGAGTAACTAAGGCCCGCCGTGCCCAGCCAGCAGCAGCCCCGCGAGTTACAGCAGCGCACTGCGCGGGAAGCCACTGACTCCGCGACCGTGCCACCCGGGCAGTGCACCGTGCACAGCGGGAGCCCCAGCCCCGGGCGCAGCGCACACACGGGCGTGGCGGTGCCATCAGTGCCGGCACCGAGGCACCAGGCGCGCCGGTCGCGATTGGTCGCCAGCACCTCGCCCAACAGAATGCGGCCGCCGTCGGCGGCCAACAGGCGCCGCAACAACAGCAGTGCCGCGGCCGGGATGTCGACGCTCGCGCGCGGGTCCGTGCCGCGCAGGCTGTGCTCCAGCAGCAAGGCCCTGCTGTTAGCGTCCGGCACGTCGTCCGCCAGCCACAGCAACACCAACTCGTCCAGCGACACGAGCCCGCGGGCCGCGCAGCTCAAACCTGACCCAGCGGTCAACCGCCCCTCAGTGCAGAGCCGGAACGCCTCGAGGTTGGCCTTCGACAGCCCGCCGCTCTGCATGTCAAGATAGCACTGGCTGTCGATCAACGCACTGGGCGCCAGCGCCTGCACGACCGGCGTCCAGTGCACGCCGCAGTCACAGGGCACCGGCGCGGCACCACCGCCCGAGGTTCGCAACGTGCAGAACGGGTCACTGATAGGGTCGCGCGCCCAGCCACCGTCGCACTCGATGGTGCCGCCACCAGCAGCACACGCGTACGCCAGCGTCCCGCAGCGATCACCGGACAGGCCCAGCGTCTGCCGGGCCACGGGGCACAGCACGCGCGCCGCCGCGGCCGGCGCGGCGTTGTGGCACAGCAGATAGTCGTCCGTCACGCGGCCGTTGATCACCATGTCCCGTTGCAGCACGTCCAGCATTGGTCTGGACACTTGCGCCGCGACCAGGGCCAGGGGCTCGCACACCAGGTCCGTGGTCCCGCAGCGGAAGCGCTGTTCATGGAACAGCGACAGCTCGCAATCCGCCTCGGACCAGCGGCCAGACAGCGTCTGCCCCGTCCCGCAGTACGTCACGCACTGGGTTTGCAGCGCGGGGCACAAACCCTCTCCCGCGAGCGCCTGCTCGGCCCCGAGCCAGCAGCCACTGGTGACGGGTTCGTCCTGCAAACTGTCTACCCACCAGCCGCCGCCGCGTAGCTCCGGCAGGCGCGCCGTCTGGCACTGGCCCGACAGCTCACACTCGTTCACGCACTGCAGCGCGCGACCAAAGTCCTGCGGCAGGCAGTGGACGGGCAGCGCGCTGCAGTACTGCACCAAAAGTGTCGAACCCTCGGGCCGCGCGGCACACGCGGGCGGCACCGGCGCGCGTAGCACGTCCTCATCCGCACCCAACTCGCAGTAGCTGAGCCCGCGGCCTGCCAACAGCGTTTGTACCTGCGGCCAGGACCAGCGCCACCCGTTCGCCCACACCACGGTCCCGTCGCTGCTGGCGTTCGCGCGCGCCGGCGCGTGAGGCAGGTCTGCGGGGCACGCCGCCAGCACGGCAGCGCACGCGCCGAGCGCCAACGTGTCGGCGTAGTCCTTCGTGCAGTTGAACAGGCGCCAGCGGCCGTGGCCGCTGCAAACGTAGCGTCCTCCTGTGGTAGCGCCGCACGAAACCGTCTGTCCTCCACACGTCGCCCCCCATTGCGGGGGCCGCGACCAAGGGTGGTCGGCGGCGCAGCGCCACCAACCAGCGTTGTCAACGAAAGGCGGCAGCTGTGCCAGGCACAGCTCGGCCCCGCAGCTCACGTTGCGCCCTAACGAACACGCCAGCACAGAGGTTGGCGAAAGCACAGCGCCGCACCCGCGGTCGAGGAGGGCCAGCCCGTCACCAGCTGCTGCCGCACAAGCTCCGGCTGAACCCGTGCGCAGTAGCGCACGAGGCGCGCGCAAGCAGTGCTGGCATTAGCCGCTGCTGGCAGCAGCAGGTGGCAACTGTCACCTGCTGCCACTGTACAGCTCGCGCCTGTCTCGTTGGCCTGCCCCTGCGCCTCAGTGAGCGCGCACTGTACGGTAGTAGCCCCGCACGTCCAAGTCACGTTCCGCGCGTATTGAGGTTCGGATGCAATGGCACAGTAGTACGGTGGCGCAGCAGTAGGCGCCGCGTAGTTGTTGTCTGAGTCCACGAGGAAGACACAGCCCCCGACCTGCAACTCGGTTGGCGCAGGGTCGGTGTTCAGGCGCTGCGGCGGCCGGCAGCAGTGCAGCTCGCTCGGCTGCAGGGTCAGCAGTTGTCGGCAGTCGCCGCCGGCGGCCGCGGCCACGACCGCCGTTGGCACGCCGCGCGCGAGCCAGGCCAGCCGGTCCGTGAGGGACCAGCACAAGTACGACCCCGCGCTGTCCTGCGTGCAGCGCAGGGCGTGGTAAGAGCACGCCGTACCCAGCAGCGAATAAGTCTCAATAGTACAGGCGTAAGGGCAGTTCTGTAACAATACTGTCGGTGCCATTGTCGCGGGTGCATTGTTAGGCGGAAAACACTGCTGGCACAGCAGCTCGGCCACGCCCCCGACCGACTGCGCCAGCCAGGGGTAGTTGGCCAAGATTGCCGCGCCGTCGGCCCAGAACGCGTCGCGGCCCGAGGCGCGCGCGCGCGTTTCCGCGCGCGCCAGCTGCACGTCCACCAATGGACAGCCGACGCAGCCGTCGGATCCGCACCAAATGTCCGAAGAAGACGAGCATGCCAAGCGCCACATTTGTACTGTCACGATCTCACAAAAGGCCGGCGCCGGCGCCGGGGCTAGCGGCCAGCTGCAGTTGAAGTCTACCGCTGGTTCGAACGCTCGGCGCAACAGCTCGCAGTCGCCCGACAGCGCCCTGGCACTGGTCGTGCCGGCGAGCACAAACTTATTCGAGCTGTTGGCGCGGCACCGATAACGCGTGCCGCCCGCGAGCTGCAGAAGCTCACAAGAAATTTGCGAAGACCCGGGCCCGCAGGGCAGAGTTACGCGCGCCAGCGCCGAGCACACGGAGGGTGGCTCCGACGACTCGCCCAGGACGAACGGGAAGGCGCAGCTGTAGCTCCGCAGCAGCTCGTGCGCCTGGTAGCACAAGTGTCCGGCCCGGCCGCTGCCGTCCGTTGTCAGTTCGACGACCGCCATAGCTGACGATGGCGGCGGGCCCAGGACGGACCAGACGAAGCTGGCCTCCAGGCGGGTCGCGGTCGTAGAGAGCACGGCCACCCCGCGCTTGACAGCAGGTAGTAGCAGTCACCATCTTCAGTTGTGTTGTACCACAGCTCCAGGCGGCAGTCAGGGCAGTTGACGTAGTAGTGCGGCGCCGTTGGCACCGCGGGCTGCGGCAGCCCCGGCTCGACTGTGCACGACGGCCGCGCGGTGCACCACGTCCGCGGGTCGGCGCCGTTGGAGCAGCGCCAGACCACCGGCAGCACGCGGTCCGTGTTGTCCGCTGCGACGCTCTGGTTGCCGAGGCGCAGCACGTACAGGCCGCCGCCGGACCGCAGCGGCGGGCGCGGCACACAGAAGCGCACGCCGTCCCCGACGAGGCCGGCGGCGCAGCGGCAGCGCGGCCACGTGTTGAGCAGCTCGCACGTGGCATTGGCGGCACATTGGATAAAAGCGCAGCGGTCCAGCAACCGCAGTGCGCTGCCGCCCGTAGTTTGTGTCACCGGCACGCTGATCAGGAACGAAGACTGGTTCAGCGACGTCCGGCTAGTCAGCAGCCGCAGCAGGTTGTAGTCCTCGCGCTCGTCGGGATGCAACTTCAGGCACGCCACTCGCATGAAGATGTTGTTGGACAAGCCCGGCAATTCCAACGAAGCGGCGATGTCGAAGGCGGCACGTTCGTTGACTGGATTTTGCACGAGTATTCGGGCGACGCGCCCCGCCGGGTCCAGCACTACGAGCCGCAGCTGTGGCCTGGCGCTCCCGCTGCAATAGTGGACCTGCCCGACGCTGGTGGCGATCTCGTCGACCGTAAAGGTGCCGTTGCGTGGGTCCTCGGTCGTCGACACAAGGAGCAGCGAGCCGGCCGACGTGACGGCCAACGCTGATCGAGCGGACGGGATCGACAGGCACTGCACCACTCTGTCCGAGGATGACGGTGACCACAGCAGCCGCGACTTAATGTTGGTAGTCTCCAGCCAAACGTTTAGATTACATTGGCCCGCCAAGGCTATTCCACTCGTTGCGTTATCTACGAGCGGCGTGGTCCACGCGGGGTCGAGAACCGCTGCGGCCGCGCCCGGGAATATTATTGGGCTCCACCTGGTGTCAGACCAGTTGTACAGGTAATACTGGAATAAAGGCGCTTCTCCTGAAGAAGTCGTGGGGGACCAGGTCCCGAAGCCGGGGCACGATGACAACGTGAACAGGAGGTCTTCCCTAGTAGCCACGGGCACCAGACTCAGGAGGCAACCTGTGCCGACCCGGACGGAACGCGCACCCCGGGGCTCCCCCTGCCACTCTGCTCCGTCTGCTTCCGGGGGCGGCCAGCCCCACCGACGTGCTGTTAGCACACCCCCTTGATCTGTCACGCCCCACAGCGCACCGCGTGAAACCTGTGCCCGGCCCTGGAGGGGGCTGGCACTCAGGCGCCTGAAAAGCGGGGCAGTGCTGGTCGTGGGGCTGACGAACACGTAGACCGGCTCGCTGTCTGCCGTACTACCGTACGTTAGTACTACGTCGTCGGCCCCGTCCCCGTCCAAGTCGCCCAGCAGGAGGTCCGCCTGTGCCCACAACAGCTTGGCTTCTTCGACCATCAGCAGTGTTTCGAACTGCAGATTGCCCATGCTTTGCAGCAGCTCGTTCGTAGCGAGCAAGCGGCAGACCAGCCCGCCAGCCAGGGCCGGCAATACCTGCCCTGCTTGCGGGCAGGTGTACACAACCCCTCTACCGCCGTTGTTGTCGACGTAGCCGGCCGAGCAGAACAGGGTACAGGAGCCGCCCGGCATCAGCCCGTTGCAGTGCGTGCCGTACTCCGGACCCTTGGGGAGGTACGGCACGCAGGGCATGGCCACACAGCCATTGGAACCCCTGCCCTGCTGCACGGGATCGTTGATTAAGAAGGCGGTTGCGTTACACGTGCACGTGAAGCTGCCCTCCGTATCCTGGCACAACGCCTGCGGGTGGCACGGAGGAGTCCAGCCTAGTTGATTAGGTGGATTGCGCTCGTTGTTATTGTAACAATAGTCTCGAACGAGCCAAGATCCGTACAGAGATGCCCGTTTCGTATTGTACGGAAACTGCTGGAATAAAGGACAGGACGCGTAGCGACTGTCTTGCGGTACAGTGTAGTAGCCAGGCTTGCATACCTTTGTGCAATCGCTGGTACTGCCAGGGCTGCTACAGTACCTGGTCAGGTCATACCTGTTGAAGTCTATGCCGGTGCTGGTTTCTAGCGAACAAACAGAAGTCCAGTCTGAGGGGTCGTTCTGGAGCTTGCACGTGTAGGCCCCCGGGTTCTAAAAGTATGGGAAGTAATACGGCAGTTTGCACAAACACCAGTAATCCTGCGCGCTGGTCGACAGGTCAGGGACCTGCATGGCTGCGTGATAGTCTGCATTACGCAGGCCCTGCGCTCAAGTGAAGGAAGTGACTGCATCTCTACAATCAGCAAACTGCTTGCTGGCGTAGAAGCAAGGTAGTTCTGCCAGGGTCTCATAGTTGCACACCACCGTTATGTCTCTCAGCAAGCTCATGTCTGAATCACACAGGTCTTTATTTTCGGTTGTAAAAAATAAATGACAATGACAGGAGAACGGCCGCGGGGGGAGAGTGTCTGACCAAAGGGACTGCCCAAACAAAGCAAATCTGGCTTATTTCTTTTTGTTTGGTCCCCCCTGCTTTTCTTTGGGCGCCTTTTTTTATAAGGTTAGAGGAGACAACTAAGACTTTTAAAAAACAGCGCCGCCTTAGCAAGCGACCAGCTCTCACCTTCCTTTCTTTTTGTTTTGCTGTGGCTGGGATGGGAGGGGTGAAGGAGGGTGGGAAGGAGGGTTTGAGGGTTTTGTGGCAGGAAAAAGAAAAAAACCAACGTTGTACAATTCTCTTGGCCACCAGCTCGTTCCTAAAGTTTTTGCGCGCCCCTGCTCTCTCTCCCCAGTCTCTCTCTCTCCCCTCCCCCCCCCCCCCCTTTTTTAGCACAAACCAAGAAAGAAAAACGAGGGGAAAGAGCTGCCAGCGGGGAAGGAAAGTGTCCCGCGGACCAAAACACACCAAGGCTAGAAATGTACGGGCCCCAGGTACTGCCCGACAACTGTGGCGACGCACGCGGGCCAGCGCAGACATTCTATACACCAGGGCGCGAGCTCGTGCGTGTACCAGCGTTCGCGGCCGCTGTCGAGCCCGCTCCAGTCCGCCTCGCAGTACCCAGGGCACTGTGCGCGCAGCCCGTACAGGCTGCCGCCCCTGCGCACTAACGCCACACGGACGTACGAGGCGGGCGACACGTCTGCGGCATTGGCCAGCGCGGCCAGTACTTTGGTGTCGCGCCCGTCGGCTCCCGTCGCCTCGATCAACTCTCTATCATCGTCGCGTACCCAGTTGAGCGCGTGCTCAGCTCCCGTACAGCGGTACAGCCGCAGCCACAGCCGCACACGGCCGCGGTCCAACACTATACGGTCCAGAAACAACGGGATTTCTTGCACGGGCTGCGCCCCGCGCGGGACCAGGCGCAGCGAGATTTGGTCGCCGGCCATTGCCTGCGACAGACGCAGCGCGTCGGCCACGCGCCGTGCTTGCGCGGTAACCGTCTTGTGGTGCACGGCTCGCGTGGTCTGTTCAAAGGTGTTGCGCAGGAATTGTTGGGCCTGGGGCCGCGCGGCGCCCCAGGCCCGCCGCGCGAACATCCATTGCTCGGCGTTGGTCTTGTGGGCGGCGTACTCAACAGGATTGGCGCCTAGCTCTAATAGCAGGTCCGCAACGATCTGCCCCCGCACCCACGCGATCGTTCGGCCCTTCTTCGCGCACACACTCCGGATGCCGTGCGGGTTCTTGTGGAAGACGCACCACAGCATCGCCAGCTCAACGCCGGGGCAGTGCTGCCAGCCCTGGGCCAGCAGGTCGTCTACTGTCTGGGTTAGCGCCTGGGGGGTGCAGATGAGCCTCTGCAGCAACGCCTTGCGTGTACCGTCGTCTAGCGCGAAACGGAATGTAGCGGGTGCAGAAGGCGCGGCTGTAACGTCCCAGTTGACACGGCAGGGCTCGGGCAAACCGGCCGAGCCCTGCATTCTTCGCTCTGGGGGGTTTGTTGGTAGAAGGAGCGGCGGTGTGTGTGTGTGTGTGTGTGTGTGAGAGAGAGAGAGAGAGAGAGAGAGAAAGGCGAGAGAAAGGCGAGAGAGCGGAGGGGAAAAAAAAGGGTGGTCACGGGTGGAAATCCCTTTGAAGAAAGGGAATGCAGGAAAGGGGGGGGGGGTGGAAATGCTGGGAAAAAGAAGCTTGACAACCCCCCTCTCCCACAAGAGGATCGAACTGGGAAAGGGGGGGGGGGCCGAGGAGCGGAGGGGGGTATTTGCGGGAGGGGGGGGGGCCGCAGGCCAGAATAAAAAGAAAAGGTCGGCGCACTGGAGAGGGAAAGGCAGCGGCGGGAGGGGGGGGGGCCGGGCCTCTCCGAAGCCCTTTTTTTTGGGTCTGTAGCAAATCGCCATTTCTCGTTGCAAGCTCTCTCCTGCCTGTACACACACCCCTACTTTTGTTTTTTTGCAACAAAGCAAAAAAAACAACTTACCAGACCCAAAAAAAGCAGCAGACCCTCTCCAGTTGATTAAGAGGCAGGCCGGAAATGTTCAGCACCGTGACCGTGTCGTTCGAGCCCTGCGCGGCCCTCTCTGAATCTTTTACCGGCCAAACCATACGCGCGATCGCCAACAGAGCCAAGCTGTTAAGGTGGCAGGCCTGCTTGCTGGACCTGGAAGAGTCGGGCTACAGCCGGGCGATCGGCCGCTCGCAGGCGACGCCTGCGTGCTGTTGATTAGGCGTGGCGTGTGGCGTTTCATGGAGTTGGGGTCCATGGCTTTAGGTTTGCCGTTACCAGCGGCTGCCAGCAGCCTGCTGCAAGACGAGTTGCTGGCGCTGAAGTGGCCGGCGCGCCCCGCCCCCGTGCGCGGGGACTGCCCTCCCTCCAAAAACGGCCAGGCCCTGGCCTTCGGCGACGCCGACGGCGCCGTGCCGCTCGCGCTCCTGCCGTTGCTGGCCCGGCTGAAGCGCGGGATTGAGGGGCTGATCCCGGAGGCGCGGGACTGCCCAGCGCGCGGCAACTTGTACTCGAACAACCGCCGCCAGGGAATGTCGCCGCACGGCCACGACGGCCTGGCCGGCGTGATTGGTGCGAGGCTCGGCGCCGCCATGGGCCTGCACTGGCACTGGTACTTCGGCCGGCACCCCGTAGGCAGAGAGGTGAGCATCCAGCTGGACCACGGCGACGTGTACATCATGTCGGCCGTCAGCGCGGGGGCCGGCTGGCGCGGCAGGTCGGCCTTGGCGCTCCGCCACGCAGCGGGATCCATTTGCTACGCGCGTTTCCTGCCCCCCCGCCCCAAGAAAAGAAAGCGACAGCCCCACAGCCCGACACTGGAGCTGCCGTCGCCACCGGAGCTGCCGCTGCCGCCGCTGGTGCCGCTGGCGCTGCCGCCGCGGCAGCCGGAGCTGCCGCCCGACTTTGTTCTGCAGTCCCCGCCGCTAGACCTCCTGCTGCCGCTGGAGCCGCCGTCACCGCCCCCGCCGCTAGACCTCGCTCAGTAACATTTCGGGGGAAAACGTGACTCCCCTCCACACCCACTCCCCGCCTCCCTTGTTTTGGCGCTTCCCCCCCCCCCCCCCCGGCCAAAAACTGCCATCGTTAGCCAAACACCAAATTCTTTGTTGTGCAAGCCTGATTTTTTTTGTACAGATTATTCCCTGCAACACACTTTTTTTCTTCTCCTTTAAATTGCGCAGTCTGGACCTGCGTTTTTTGCTGAGGCGAACGCCGGCGGGGCGAGGATTTTTTTTCGAACATCAGATATCTTAGCCTTTTTTTTTTGCTGGTAGAGCTGTTTATTAGTATTAAGTAAAAGAAGTATTCCTGGCGCACAAGAGAGGTCTATTCAATGACCCCTGTCACTGTGGTTTTTTTTAAACTGGACGACAGCGGAGTTTTGATACATGACGAGAAAAGCCGCAATTTTGAGCTTGGAGAGTGGAAGACGTTCGATGAGCTACAAAGAGTCGTCCTAGACGCGCTGGTCATTCCTTTGAACCCGCCGTTATGGCCTTGGCGGCAGCCAGTGGCGGTTCAACCTGCCAAGGTGGACCAAATAAAAAGGGACCTAGAAATTCATGGGGAGCTTTGGTTACAAGCATTAAGCTACAAGGCAGAGGAGCAGCACTTTGGAAATGAGGTGGTGAAGCTAAAAACAACCATACAGAAATGGTATAACAGGCTGGGCAAGCCAGTCAAACGAGAAGGAAGTGCTTGTATTTCGCTGACTGTCGACACCGAGGAAGAGACCCGGTACTCAAAGTACGATCCACTGGTCCGATTGGTAAACGTGCGGGGGGAGAGATTGCAAAGGTCTTTTAAGGTGGACGAAGATATCACCGACGCAGTGCAGCAGCCCTTAGCAGACGCGTTCGCCGCGCTATTGCGCGAAAGCCCGTGGTGCCTTGTTGGCAACGTATCGGAAGCGCGTGAGCTAGACCGGCGGTTGAGCGAGAAAATATATGATCGGCGGCCTTTGCTTGGGTCGTACTTCCCCAAGATAATAACTACTTTGCAAGAGTTCCTAAAGAGTCCAAGAGTTTATTTGCCTGACGACTGGCGAGAAATGTTGTCCGCGGTCCAGAAACTCCCTGATCTTAAAAGCGCTAGCTACAAGCTGGGTTATTACCAAGTACGCCTGCTGATCGCGGAACTGCAAGGCTGGAGCTTGAAGTCCGAGGTTGTGGAGCTGACAAAAGAACTGAATTCGATACTTTGGACCATGAGAGACGATCCCAATCAAGAGCGGCGCATAGCGGTCAAAAGAGTGCTAAGAAAAGCGAATCCAACAAGCGATCTACAAAAAAAAATACAAGGGTTTTTGGAGGGCGTCGATCGCGCAGCTTGCGCCGGCTGTGGCCACCCAAAGTAAAAAGAAACACACGCAAATCAACCCTAAAATTCATCACTTCAATTCTGATCAGTTGAGGAAGGCCGAAAGGCAACTGTCGGAACTCAGGAGACTAATCAAGGAAGCCCGGGGGCAGGTCCGCGACGCTGAGAGGCGCGGGCCAACGCAGCAAATAAGTCAAGACACAACTGTGTCCTCTTTTCTTTCACTGACGATTAAACAAAGATTTTTTTCTTTCTTGTCACGCCGTCTTCCTTTTTAATTTTAAAAAAGCTAACAGGATTTTTTCTTCATTTCACTAGACGAATCAATGTTCTTTTTTTTCAATAAAGGCACTAAGGAACAGTACGCATTTCTTTTTTTCTTTGGGTACTCTCTCTCTCTCCCTCCCTGTCTCTCTCCATATATTCTGCCGAAATCTACGGTGAAAGATCTGTCGCGAAAGTTTGCCGAAATTTGCGGCGAAAAGAGAGGTTTCGCGAAAGTTTGCCGAAATCTGCGGTGAAAAGAAAGGTTTCGCGAAAGTTTGCCGAAATGTACGGCAAAAGGCATCTTGTCGCGAAGTTGACCTGGTTCCGGACAACACAAAGAAAAAAAAAGAATTTCTTCATTTTGGCCATTAGCTAAATCTGTGATGGCAAAAATTTCGGGAGACGACGGCGGGCGGGGAAAATTTGTGATTTTTTTGTAATTTTCCCCGCCCGCAAATTTTTCCCGAAATTTTTGCTATTCAATTTAGCAGGGAAATTGTCTTTTGCAAAAAAAAAATTCAGAAAAAAAAATCAGTCGCTGGCCGAAATTTGCGGTGAAGGTTTTGTCGCGAAAGTTTGCCGAAATCTGCGGTGAAAAGAAAGGTTTCGCGAAAGTTTGCCGAAATGTACGGCAAAAGGCATCTTGTCGCGAAGTTGACCTGGTTCCGGACAACACAAAGAAAAAAAAAGAATTTCTTCATTTTGGCCATTAGCTAAATCTGTGATGGCAAAAATTTCGGGAGACGACGGCGGGCGGGGAAAATTTGTGATTTTTTTGTAATTTTCCCCGCCCGCAAATTTTTCCCGAAATTTTTGCTATTCAATTTAGCAGGGAAATTGTCTTTTGCAAAAAAAAAATTCAGAAAAAAAATCAGTCGCTGGCCGAAATTTGCGGTGAAGGTTTTGTCGCGAAAGTTTGCCGAAATCTGCGGTGAAAAGAAAGGTTTCGCGAAAGTTTGCCGAAATATGCGGTGAAAAAAGAGGTTTCGCGAAAGTTTGCCGAAATGTACGGCAAAAGGCATCTTGTCGCGAAGTTGACCTGGTTCCGGACAACACAAAGAAAAAAAAAGAATTTCTGCATTTTGGCCATTAGCTAAATCTGTGCTGGCAAAAATTTCGGGAGACGACGGCGGGCGGGGAAAATCTGCTGATTTTTTTTTGTAAACTTTCCCCGCCCGCCATTCTTTCCCGAAATTTTTGCTATTCAATTTAGCAGGGAAATTGTCTTTTGCAAAAAAAAAATCAGAAAAAAAATCAGTCGCTGGCCGAAATTTGCGGTGAAAGAAAGTTTCACGAAAGTTTGCTGGAATGTACGGTGAAGGAAAAGTTTCGCAAAAGTTTGCCGAAATATGCGGTGAAAAAAGAGGTTTCGCGAAAGTTTGCCGGAATGTACGGCAAAAGGCATCTTGTCGCGAAGTTGACCCGGTTCCGGACAACACAAAGAAAAAAAAAGAATTTCTTCATTTTGGCCATTAGCTAAATCTGTGATGGCAAAAATTTCGGGAGACGACGGCGGGCGGGGAAAATCTGCTGATTTTTTTTTGTAAATTTTCCCCGCCCGCCATTCTTTCCCGAAATTTTTGCTATTCAATTTAGCAGGGAAATTGTCTTTTGCAAAAAAAAAAATTCAGTCGCTGGCCGAGATTTGCGGTGAATTTCGCGACAAATGCACAAGGTGCCGAGATTTACGGACACTTTGTGTGTGTTTGCCGCGCAGCCGGATTTCCCGGTGTTTTGGCATGCCAAAAGTACCTGCAATTTAGAGGCGCTAGTAAACATTTTTAATAAGAGATCACAACAGCCGCAGGGGGGTAGTTTATGTTCTGCGTGTTTCAATTCATCGTATTGCTTACGAAGTTGATTGGAACTTCCGGGAGAAAAGACTCTTTGTGTTTCAGTTATCAATTTCTTTGCCGCAGTTGGTGTGCCTCATCATCAGTAATATATTGTGCTTGGTCAAGGCTGTGTTCCGTGCTTTCCTTCGGCGACGAAGATTGCATTGCTCTTCTCATGTCCGGGGGTGTACGCGCTTGGTCTGATGATGATGCCATTGCTTGTCGCAATTCCGCGGGTGTATTCGTATGTTCTGTTGATGTCGTATTGTTGTTGAAAGGAGCAAACAATGCTACGCGAATAAGGGCCGACATAAATTGTTCGAAATCGTTCAAGCTAAGCCCTTTCTTTAAGACTTGCTCAGACCTAGACATAAAATCGAATTTGATTGTCTGGCCATTAATAGACAAGAGCTTGCATCGCGGTGTGACTTTGCAGAGCCACTCAACTCCGGCGTATTTTTTCTTCAGATTGATTTCCTTTGTTTGTAACTGGGTGCCTTGCAAATATTTCAGGGCTGTCATGCAGGGTCCCCCGCAACACACCTTTTTGAACATGGGCTCTTGTAAGCGGAACATGCTTGAGGACCACCACCTCACGCAACGCTCGAAAGTGTCCTGGCCGTGGGTGGCTGTGAGCAACTCGAGAACAAAGCCGTGCAGGGCTTTCATTAACTCCTTGTTGAGTTTGCCGATGCTGTTGCCAAGCAGGCTCAGCGCGTTGGACAGCCTGAGAGTTTCTTGCCATGCTTTCTCGTCAGAAGCCTGAATAAAGTCCAAGCACCAGTAAGGGTCCAGGTCTATGACCTGAAATTCTCGATTGAACAAGATATTTTGGGGTTTGCCGTCGCAGTGTAGACAGCCAATTTCTACAAACTTGTTCACTAAAGCCCGCAGAAATACCTCAAATTTCTTTGCGATGTCTGGCGTTACGTCGTCGTGCAGATAGGAAAGGTCAGCGCCTTTTTGTCCGTTGTTGGGCGGTTCTATATATTTCATGACTGCCCAAAACATTTCCTGACTCTGCTGCTTTACATGCAAGCAACCGTATACTTCGGGTGCCAGGTTGTTGTTTGCGAAGCATTGTTGGAGCTGCAAACAGTTCACTACGTAAGAGTAGTCTGCGGCCTGCTGGTCTTTTGCTTTCAGTTTCCGCGTCTCCAGGAGCTTAAACAACAATCCCAGCGAAGGCAGAGCAATTACTTTAACCTCTTTGATTCGTACGGCTTTTTTTTTCCGTATAACAGATTTCGAAATAGCCAATCCTCGTTGATGGTTAGGCATGGAATATCCTTGGGGAAAGCGTGCGAGAACTGTCGTGCCGTTGCGTCTTTTGCGTCAAGGAAGATAGTTTTTAAGTGGTCTAGCTTGATTTCGTCTCCAAGCGGGCACATCTTCGTCGAAAAGGGCTTCCAGCGCAGAAGCTTTGCCTGTAAGCTTTTCGAGTCAGTAAACAATGGGAAGGATTTGTTGCAATCCTTGCACTTGCCTTCTTTCTTTAGGCCGAGCAGATTGATTAACGTCTCTCTTTTTTTAGCTTCCTGTGAGTCTTGAGATTCCTGCATCTTTGCAGAGGACGAGAAATAAAAAAGAACACTTTTTTTTCTTGAGATGCTTTTTTTAATTTGTTTCTTGCTTGCGATCGACCAAAAAAAACAGAAAACTACGGCAAGTAAAAAAAAATTATTTTGTGTTATTCTGAGGGGTAGGGAGGGAGGGGAGGGAGAGGGGGGGGGAGGGAAAGCGAAGACATGCAAAAAAAAGAAAAAAGAAAAAAAACGCCTCAATGTCCGCCTCCCAGCAAAGCACGACTTGTGTAATTCTTTTTTAGTTACAGAAAGGGGCTAAAATAAATTTCACCCTGTCCCGCCTTTTTGGTGTAGTGTTCAGAAGGAATTCTCCTCGCCCGTCCTTCGTCAAACAGCTCGCGCGTGTCCCTAGGCGCCCTTGGCCGAGCCGAAGCCGCAGGCGCAATTCTCGTCCTTGTGCAGCATCTCGTTACACAGCGGGCCGTCGCACTTCTTCCACGCGCAGCCCTGACATTTCTCGGCGTGGCTCTCTTTTTCCGTGTAGTGCAGGGCCAGGGCACGCGCGCCGACTAGGGCCCTGACCACCGCGGTGCCGGCATCCGCCTTGAGCAGCGGCGCGATCAGCTCCTGTAGCGCGTCCTCGTCGCGGGCTTTCTCGTTGAAGTACGCGATGCAGCCGTACCGCTGCGCACACCACTCGGGGTTCGAGGAGCCGGCATCCCCGCGGCGCACCAGCACGAACTCCTGCGCTGTTTCCTTTTTGCTGTCCTCTACTTGACAGTCGGTCCGCTGTTTCTTTTCGGGCCGGGGAGTGCTCATGTCTGCATCCCGGGGGTTTTGGACGTCGGTCATTTTGGGTTTTGCGCGTGGACCGGATTTCTCTGCACAGAGGTTGGCTGTGTTTTGCTTTTCTCTCCCCCTCCCTCCCCTTTCCCCCGGGACTGTGCGCGCTAATTTTCTTTTCGGGGAATGGGGGGGGGGGCCGCGCGGAGGAAAAGGGGGAAAGGAGGGGGAGAAAGGGGAGGGGGGGGGGCCGGTTGTGGGGAAGGGGAAAAAAGACGGGAAGGGACAATAAAAAAGTGTGGGGGGGGGGGGGGCCGGAGCCAAGGGAAAAAAACTAGCCCCCCCCCCTAGACCAGGCACAAACAAAAGCGGGGGGGGGGGGGGGGGGGGGCGCCGGGCACGCTGAGAAGAGAGGGAAAGGGAGAGGTCAAACCCAAGACGGGAGCAAGCCTTCCTCTCTCCCTTGGCTTTTTCTCCTGTGCCCCTCCCTTTTCTTTCCCTGCCACACGTTTAATTTTTTTTTGCTGGTGGATCTTTTGGTTTGGCCAAAAAAAGTAAAACTACAAGGCCGCGGCCCGCGGGATAGTGCTCTGAAACCGTGTGCGCAGGGCCCTTGCGCCCTCCATGACCCGCGTCAGCCCCAGCCCCATGAGAAAAACCATTTCTACGAGATTGCAAAACAGGAGCAGCGAGGCCCGGTAGCTATTGCTTTTGGCGGTGTGGTGCATGGCGCGTTCCAGTTGCCACAGCACGTAGGCGCACGTGACGGTGGACATGACAATCAACCCCAGCGTCCCGCGCGCAACGGTCGGCAGCTCGGTGCGCCACAGCAGGCTCAGGTTGCCGAGCATGGAACCGTACGGCTGCCAGATCTCGACGAAGAAGGCGACGGACGAAGCGATCAGCAGCACCAGCAGCGCATAGATGTTCCTGTACGGCAAATGGCTCTGCAGGCACCAGCAGAAACACAGGACGCAGAAGGCGTCCACCACGGTGCAGGTGTCGAACACAATAGTAGAGTCGGCGCGCAGCAGCACGAGGTCTGCCAGCACCACGGTGCCGCTTATCAGGAACAGCGCTAGGATGCCCAAGTGCAGCACGCAGTCGTAGTAGAACAGCGCTATCTGGACCGCGCACGTGGCTAGAAACACGCCCACCAACCATGGGTGATTGTTGTACCAGTGGCGGCAATCCACCCAGCGAGTACTCGCGAGCATCAGCAGCAGCGTGGCCGTCAGGTGCAGCACGGTATAGCCCATGACCTCACGCACGAAGCCCGTGCGCTCCGCGGGCGTCAGGTTGCTGACCGTCAGGGTGGTGGCCTGCAGCTGGTCGATTTGCTTGCGCATCTGGGCGATCTCGTTTAACAACTCGATAGTCGCGTCTGGGACCTCCGTTGAATTGTCACAGGCCTGCACGACCTTCACGACCACTGCTTCGCTCTCGGGCATGAGTGTACGTCGTGGAAAGGAAAACCCCCCAAAAAAACAATAGGGTTGTCTTTTTTTTGCACCACAGAAAAATAACACGGGCAAAAGGTGGCTAGTAGTATGTTGTTCTTAAACAGAATACGTAGCAAGCTAACACTGACATTTCTTTTGGAACCTTCTTTCCTCCCCCCCCCCCCCCTCCTTTTGATTTTTGTTCTTCGTCTTTCCCGCCCACCAATCCCCCTCCAAACCCGCTTTTCCACACAAACCCCCAACAACCCACACCCCTGCGCACGCGCCCTTTCCCCTTCTCCCCCCCCCTCTCTCTCTCTCCACCCCCCCCCCCCCTTTCCGCCTCCCCGCCACGCAAAAACACCATAAAAAAAGGGGGGAGGCGGGAGCGAGGTAAAAAGGATGACGGCTGTCAGTGTGGATCGGTTTGCGCGTCACCCGCAAAAAAACAGCCCAGGTATGGACGGCGCAAAGCAAAGACAGCGCGCTGCGTATCAAAGGCAGTTAGACAAAGGCGCCTGATAGCCACGTACAGTGAGCTCTGCCGCCAACAAGGCCTGGTCCAACACAGAGATGTCTGGCAGCTGTCCTTTCGTCATTTGCGACGAGAGATACGCCGGCTGCGCGGCCGTGGTCCGGAATTCGATTTTTGGGCCGCGCTCGAAAAGGTCAGTGCAATGGGAGTGCTAATATGTGCCGCTGCGTTTTGGCTTGGCAGACAAGACATTCCCCCACCCCGTCGGCCATCCCCCCGGTTTGCTATCCCTGCTAACATGACACTTGCAGGAAACAGCCTTGATGATTTTCGGGCCTGGATTTAAGCTGCCTCCAGCCGCGTGAGGGAATTCAAGTTACCGTACGTCTTGCGTGTTCTCCGTTTTTAGAGGCCAGCCAGGAGGAACGGAAGTGTGTGTGTGTGTGTGTGTGCGTGCGTGTTTTTTTTTAAATTCAGAAATGAAAACTAGCCAACGTCGGGTTCCGGCAAAAACTTTGTCAAGCCTTTTAAAAAACCCAAATTATTGACGCGGGTGCAATTGTCTCGCCCTGAGCGGGATTTAATTGAAAAAAAACTACTTTCCTGTCCACTCTAGTTTTCACCCAACTTTTGTTATCTTTGGCCAAGCGCGAGAGACAGTGAGAAAGAAACAGAGGGCGCGGCGCGGGGTAAAAAAGAGAATCACCGGCGCCCGCGCTTGGCACGCGAACCGCCGTGGGCCGCACGCTTGCGTTTGGACGAGCCGGCGGGGTTGCTATTGTCTGGCACGTATTTCTCGTACAGCGCGCGCAGAATTGCGGCCTCGTGGGTCAGGTCGGGCCTGAGCGTGTTCTGGAGCTTGATCAGTTGCAGCAGCTCCTCTACGGAGCCAGTGTCGGGCGCACCTAGGACCTCCGCCTTCCACCAGCACTTGAGCAACTGCTTATCCACGTCCGTGCGCAGCCCCCAGTGCGAAGCGCGCGCCCGCAGGTTGGCGGTCTCTAGGTCGGCGAGCAGATCGTTCAGAAAATCACGGAACAGCGCGGTCTGGTGCAGGAAACTGTTCCTGTAGAACTGGAAGGCGTGGATGACCTCGGCGCTGCGATTGCGGCGGTCGGTCTGCCCGATGGGCAGGGAGAAGGCCCGCGCGACCAGGGCGCACCATTGCTCGTGTGAAATCTCTTGTTCCGGGCGCAGAGCGTCGCGAGAGTACACCAGGGCCGTATTGTCCCTGGCCGCGCAGACGCCCGCCACGGCAGTAGTGCGTATGTGCCGTGACGCAAGCTCGTAGAACTTGTCGGACCCCAGCTCTTCCACGAACGCGAGCTCCGCCAATTGTCCCGCGTCCGCCTTCCCCGCCCTAAACACGAGGCCCGGCAAAAAGCCCCTGTTGCCCACGTTCGGCGCTCCCGGCCCTTCGGGCGCTCCCGGTGCCTCGGGGTCTTTCCTGTGACCGGAGGACCCGAACGTTTTTCTCTCGTTCTGATCGGGAGGTTGCGGCTTGCTGCCCAGGCCGGTGGGCAAGGTATTTTTGAGGTACGACTACTCAAAGATCCTGTCTACGTTGCCCGTGCGCTTGCGCGCAAGGAGGACGCCGTCCGCGGCATGGTCTAAACTGAAGGCCAGCCTGGTATTTTCCAGTTGCAGGCGAATGAGGTACGTTTCTAACAGCGAGCACATCGGGCTGCAGGGAATCCCCGTATGGTTGGGTCGGTACGGCGGATACTCAACTACCACCACGTCCCTGCGGGCCTTACCCCAGCTACGGCGGTGAAGGCAAGAATACTTTCGTCGGTGTCTGAGTTCAGTGAACGAAATGTCGTATTCGCACGCGTCTACACATTCAAGAGGGCACGCCGAAGTGTGCTTTTTTGTACCTGTGAAATTTATTTTTGTACCTGTGAAAAAAAGTCTGGTCGGGCCCGGGGCAGATAGGCAAAGTTATGTCCGGACCTATCGACAATTTTTCAACTAGGTTTCAGACAGGACCGAGCCGCCCGCCTCCACGGACAGGATTGTATTAATAAGAAAAACTAGATGGCTATCGATGAATATATTACTACCTAGTGACAAAACAACTTCAAATCCTTAGTATTTATTTAATATTGATAATGTTAGCACCTACAACTGCAGATTGTCTGAACAAAAAAATTAATATAAACAATCAGACACAGAAAATACAGAAGGCTGCAACACCTCGCTCTTGCTTTCTGCACCGCTTCTGATATAAAAAACCACACTTCAAACACAGTATGCGGTGTGCTAGCTACTCAAACTAAATAATTTCCGTCCGCCCGACAAAAAATGGCAGAGGAAGAACGCAGGAAGTGGGCTTGCCAAAACAGACAATCCTATCCATTTACACTTAGAGTAGCTGATCCACGATAGAAAGAATTGCGTCACGAAAATTTTGCCCAATCTTTAGATTGCCAATCCTTTCTGTCAGCTCTTTGCCGACTTTCGATAAGAGTCGACTCTTGCGTCGGACGAAGCGCCTTGCTGGCCAGCATGCGATCTTCCGAATCGCCATGAAGGAAAAGATAGAGCAGATATCCAGCCGCAGCTGCCGACTGGTAGGCGCATGCCCATCCTTCTCGTTGGAAACAAGTATGCAAAACCTGCATTGTGATCTCGCTTCGTCCCAAATTCACCCAGTGAGGTTGCTTTTCACACGCTCGGCGGCTTCAACCACCCTCTTGCTCGCGGGATCGGATTCTTTCAGTGTATTTACAACGAGCAAGACAGGTGGACCTGCCTTTTTGGGAAACAATATCATAGTCGCCCAGTGCGTACCGTCATCAAAAGATCGGCCAGTCTCTTGCAGAACTCCACCGCCGTACCCGTCGCTAAGTGCGCTCAAGAAAATTGTAGAGCCAGGCTTGGACCGTGAAATTTGGTCTGAAATATTTTGCCCTGACTTGGTTCTCCAGCCCACGCCCTTGCTTTCATTGCAAAGGCCTTCCATATCTATGCAGTCTATCGTTTCCACAGCTTCTACTGTAGTTTTGCGGTTAGAATCGAGGCCTTGGGCGACTCCTTGTGCGACAACGCGAAGCAGGTAGCTCATAGTATCACCGGTCGCGAACTTATCCAGCTCGTCCTGACCACCGCGTATGTTTTTTATGTTATTTGGCACTGGAGGCGAAGAGATGCGGACGCTCTGCTTCAACCATTCCACGGCAGTACGCAAACCTGAGCAGATGAATGTGTGAGAAGGGACCAGAAGGAGAGACTTTACAAATTGGTGAAAGCACAGCAGCAGGGGCACAAACAGCAGGCTAGAACGAGCAGCCCCCAGGGCCCACGAGCAACACACCCGCTGCCCTGCATGAACAGCATCCCTGCGGGCCTGCGCAAGCAACCTACCCCCGCAGCCATGACAAGACACCTACATACCGAGCTACCAACCTACCTACCGACCTACCTACCTGCCCGCCTGCCTGCCGCCTACCCACCTACCCACCTACCGACTACCTTTCCCACCTACTGACCTACCGACCTACCGACCTACCCACCTACCGACCTACCGACATACCGACTACCTTCCGACCTACCGACCTGCTTCCCTGCCGACCTACCTACCTTGCTACCGCCTGCCTGCCTGCCTACCCACCGACTACCTACCTACCGACCGACGAACCGACCCTTACCTACCTACCAACCTGCCTACTTGCCTACCTACCGACCTGCCTACCGACCTGCCGACTGCCAACCTACCGACCGACCTGCCTACCTGCATATCTACATACCTACCTGCTAGCTACCTACCTAACTTTCTACCTGACTACCTATCTACTACCCACCGACCTACCTACCGACCAACCAACTACCTACCGACCTGCAGACTCCTGCCTACCTGCCGACTATCTACCGACATCTACCGACCAACCGACCAACCGACCAACCGACCTACCTGCCAACCGTACTGCCTACCGACCTACCGGCCTACCTACCTGCATATCTACATACCTACCTGGCTGCCTGCTTACATACCTACTACCGACCGACCTACCTGCCTAACGCGCCGACCCGGCATCGGGCTATGCAAAAGCAGCCCCGCCTGCCCTGTACGAGCGACCCTGCGCGATATGAGTGTGCTGTCGTACCGCTGGCGCTGCTGCTGCTGCTGTGGGGTTGGCTGATGTTCTCATGCTGCCCGTCTGACTCCAGGATCGCCGACCCCTCTGCTGCCTCGTGCGGCTCGATCCTGATGTGCAATTCATAATCTCGCACAACAACCCTTCGGGATCTCGTCCCGGTCTTTCTGGACTGTTTTATCTCCATGCGAATGGTAGCACGAAAACCACGAGAGTATTCTTGCTCCGCTTTGGCAAGCTGAGCAGCGATTTCGTGGCCACCCTGAAACGGTTTATCAGGGAAGCCTTGCACCAACATTACAACATTCTGGCGTTTTCCGCCTTTGGAATTCTGAGGTGCACGTGGGCAGTACCAGCGAACCAACTTTTCCTGACTAGCCAAAGCAGCGATTGCATTCTCCCTGGTCGCTTGTCCGGCGATAGCGCATTTCGTCTTCTTTAGGGGAGATCTGCATTCGGGATGGTAACTGCCGTAGACACGAAGAGTCAGCGAGCTCCATACAGCAGTGTCCAGGTTAAGCTCCGGCGTCCAAAAGTGCTGATGTCCCTCGGCCATGACACGAAATCTCCTATTGGAGCACTCCCGTATTAAGTGAGCCAGGTCCAACGGTAACCGAAACAAACCATTCACAGTGCTCAAGGTACCAGCAGAGCGCACGTTGATAAAAGCCAAGCGCTTTTCTGCGAATAGAGATTCTCTAAACTTACAGGCCTCGTAGCCACCCGGCTGTAGAAGGAGCATATCTCTTGATGGCCGCCTGTCCCGGGGAGGCAAGAAAAATTCATCTTTGCTTTTAAGCCAGTCCACCGTCGAGTTGCGGATTTTCTTGGCACAGTCATCCAGGGATTTGCGGAGAAACCGACTCTCTTGGCATAAACTGACTTCCCAGCGTTCCGGGCACAGTTCATCCTTCTTTTGACGATCAGTGAAAACGATAGGATCAAGCACAGGAGAGTCGGATTGCGGCCTCAACCATTCATCCGAGATTTCGATGTCCTTGCCGGAACCCCGAATCTCTGCTTCCCTCTTTACCCGCTTTAGGAGTGTATGGCAGAGACCAGTGCACCCATTAAAGGACAGCAAGGTTCGCACACAATCCTCCTTGCTGTACGAGCAGATGTAGAGTTTGAGACCGCGAACATACCTTTGGTCAGCACGGAGTTTTGCGATTTTTGCTTGGGGAGGTCTTTTTTGCAAGGCCTCTTTGGTCGGCGGGAGACCACCCTGCAAATCTTGCAAAGCATCTTTCAAACTAAAATCCAAGATTTTCTCATTCGCCTTGTCCAACAGGCAATACGTAGCGATCACAAGCAAGATTGGAGTATGGTTGGTGGACGTCAGCTGGATCTGTCTCAGAAGCCTCTTCGGGGTTTTGTAGGAATCATACTGGCAGTGAAAACCTGCCACCTTTTTCGTCAGCTTGTTGTGGGACCAGATGACGTCCAAAGTTTTTCGGCCACTATCATAGAAGAAAACAGGGCCTTTGCTCTGCTTCCGCATGTTTTCTGTGTAATTTTCCAACTTCTGCGGAATGGAGGTGCGGCACAGAATTGCTGGCGAAAAGCGATCGATGAGCTCACTGAGCAGGTCGTCGATATCTTGATACTGCGGCATGTCTTCATAGCGCGGTTCGTCAGGCCCATACACGGTGACCTCAAATCGCAAGAATCCTCCGTTGCGGATTTTGGGATCTCGTAGCGCAGAGTTGACACGAAAGTTTTTGGAGAAAATCATGTCCATCAAGTGATGCCCAAAGCGCTCCCTCACTTTCCTGCTTTCAAGCATTTGTGTGTCTTTGGCATAAACCTTGCACCGATACTTGTGACCCCGCCACCACAGCAGGAACGAAAAACAACTGCGGCCGCTATTGAACCTCTTAGAATTGAGCTTGTATAGTGTACGGCCCAAACCCACGTCATGTTCATTCTCGGGATCCTTTTGAGTTGAGTCGGGGAAATTTTCAGGGAAGCACGCAAGGTCTCCTGTCGGCGCAGGCAGAATTCTGAAGCCGGCGGCTTTCTGCAGGCATTCAAGGAACTTCTGAGGAATGAGCGTCCCGGCGCAATCTTGTGCCCAGCAGCTGGATGCAAAATATATTTTCCTTTTCTTCAACTTTGGTTGGATGGCCCGAAGAACCTGGCGGAAGATGTCGTCGTCATTCTTGCTGCGGTTTGGGACGTTTGACACGCGCAATTCCTGTCGGAAGGGGTTCTCTTCTTTGTTTCTGTGCTCAGTCCTACCTCCCCGCCGATCTATCATGATGTTTATATTATCTAGGCCCTTTTTTTGGGCCTCCAAAATAATGAGATCGCGGGAAAACGACTTGCACTCTTCGATGTACCTATCAAAGGTTAGGTCTCCAAAATCATCTTGGTTTGCATACACAACCAAGGACAGGCCATCGCTCTGGACACCTCCATGCCTGTACAAGCGCGTGCCTTCCCTCTCGTCTTGCCCATGTTGTGACCAGTCGAGATCTCCCGTGTCCGGTGTTAATATCTCGCCTACCTTGCATGCCAAGTTTTCGAATTTGCATCTGGAGCTGGGACCAAAATCCGCCACAGCCTGGGGTTGCAACAGCCGCTTGTGGTACTGTTCCGTTTCAAGAGGTTCCTCGGTCGGATCCTCCAACTGGACGGAGTCTGCTGAGCTCGCACCATCTTCTTCCCCAAGTCGCGCGGGCGGAGGGTCGGCAGCGTTTGCATTTTCTTTCCTCATCCTCTTCGGAACCCTCGATGCATATGGCGGTGCGCCGCCTGTTGTCTCGCGGCCTCCACCGCCTGCTCCTCCCGCTGTCACTGCAGTGCCGCCGCCTGTTGTCACTACTCTGCCGCCGCCTCCGCCACCTGCTCCTCGGTTTCTCTGCTGCTGATCTGGGGACCGATACGCCTCGGCACGAGAATATTGCGAGATCGCACGATTCATTTGGTCCACCAAATCTTGCTCGAGAGAGCAAACTTTCTTTTGTTGACCCCGCGTGAAACAATGGGGGTTTCGGCAACTTAATAGTACGTCGGTACCCTTGATTTCTATTTCGGCACCGTGCTCTTTTGAGTGTGCCTCGCCAAATAACGCCATGTCCTGATGTGGGCAAGAATGCTCATCAGCATATATGACAGTAAACGTGATAACTACGTCTTTGCCATGCAGCTTGATATGCGGTTGCACCTGCACAATGCAAAAAGGCGTGGATATCACGTTTCCTGTAAACGCTTCGGACAACAAGACTCGGAGACCTTGCTGTCGGCTGGTAGCTTCAGCCGCTCCCGCAGGATGTCGGGAAGCGCGGGGCTGCTTCGGACAACCTCCGTACCGCTTGCTTGCAGGTCACCAGCAGCTCGCGGCTGTTCGTCCCGCGACGATCTTTTTTTCCTCTTCCGTGAGGCCCTTGATTCCACTTCAGCCTCCCTGCAGCCGCCTAAGGAAAGTAGCGTTGCGCATAACATGGTCAGGAAGGCAACAACAGCAAAAGCACGTGCATCAGGCGCACAGGCAGTAGGCCAGATAGGGTATATACAAGAAGCCCCGCGGCTGGCTCCCGCGCATGAGCAGCCAGCCGCTGCCTGCCCTGCCCACTCCTTACCATTCTGCGGCGACGCATGCCCATGAGAATCAGCTGGATGCGATTCCTCGAGAGACTCGTCAGCTGGCCAGTCATCAAATTCCACAATTTCTCCCGGTGAATTTGGGTTGGAACTGCTACTGAAGCGACGCTTGCGGCCACCACTGCCAGCTAGAAATAAGGACGCTGGTGAAGGGAGAAGTTAGAAAGTGCCACTACCAACCTACCCCTCACACCCTCACCCTCTGTCATTCCCTATTATGCAGACACTAACAGCCCGCGGCCCCCTAACCCTAACACAAACACCTCTGCCTGCCCTGCACAGTCCTCCCTCCTGCCTCTGACTTTACCATTCTGCGGCGACACATGCCCTTTAGAATCAGTTGGATGCGATTCCTCGACAGACTCGTCAGCTGGCAAGTCATCAAATTCCACAATTTCTCCCGGTGAATTTGGGTTGGAACTGATACTGAAGCGTCGCTTGGGTCCAAATGTCGATTCCGAATCCTGCATGCCGCACTCGTGCGAGATATGGAATTCAAAGATGTAAATCCGCCCACTTACCCCTCACACCTTCCTTCTGCCATCCAACGACGTGTACAGAAGCAAGGCAGTCGGACTCAGGCCAGGCAGCAGGCGGATAGCAAAAGGGAGGCACACAGGAAGCGTCAAAGCAAGTAGACATGATCGCAAGGACAGGCAGAAAGCAGCGGTTTGATAGGTAGGCAGGTGCAGCATGCACGATACATTAAGCAGGCAATGCAGATAGGCAGCTGCGAGTTGGTACGTGAATAAGTAGGTAGGTAGGGATGTATGTAGAATATATACTCAGGTACGTAGGTATGTAGGTGGGTACTGTAGGTTATCTAACACAAGCTATTGCCCCGACCCCCGCCTCTCTTGCAGCTTCAGACCAACGACGTGTGCCGAGCATGACCAGGGCGCCGGCCGGCGCGGCCCCATGCAATATGTTTTTTTACCAAGGAAGTTTCTTTGCGACTGGCCCGCCGGCGCGGACCCATGTAACCAAGAATAATTTTCTTTTAAGCCTGGCCCGGCCGGTAAAGAGGGGGGTATGTTATATAAATATATATGTTTTATATATATATATATATTATATATATATATATATATATAATATTCAAAACTCGTTAGTTTTGAGGGAACGACCTGTGAAAACTCGATCGGGAGAGAATTACTACCTACTGCCACCATCACTACTACTACTACTCTCACTGCCTACTACTACTACTGCTACTACTACTACTACTACTACTACTACTACTACTTTATAACATATTATTTTTTTAAGAAGACATACTAACACAAGCACAGTCCGCCAAACCCCGCCTCCCTTGCCGCTGTTTCGACCCCTTCTCCTGCCGCTCGCCCACCCCCCCCCCCCCCCCCCCCCCCCCCCCCCCTCCCTCCCTCCTCCGAAGCAATACAGGAAATGAAAGGCAGGTGTGAAACACTCCGCCCCAACCCCATTCCCTGCCGCTGTATCGACCCCTTCTCTCCCCCCCCCCCCCCTGCCCCCACCCACCCACCCACCCACCCCTCTGAGTCTGGTAGCATGGCTTTTACCATCTTCCAGCGTGGCGCTATCCGCGCGCTTGCTTTTGGTTTCCTGTTCGGCAATGTCGGACCCGCCGCCGGGTAGGTAGGGATATAACTGAATTACACTATCGTTCCCGACTCCATACTTTGTCAACGTTCCTTCTTCAAGGGGTCTTCCATTGAAGACGAGGAATTGTTTATCCACGGGGATGGCCTCCTTCTCCTCGATAGCTTTTTGCAAGACTCCAATCGAGTCTGACGGGTCCATGCACAAGCTAATGATTCTAGAGCCCGGTACGCTGACAAAAACGGAGATGCTGCCGCCTAAGTTGCAGGAAGGACAAACGGATTGAGTGCAAGGATGGACAATACAATAGAAGCACTCCCACCTAACCCTGACCCCAACATAAACACTTCCGCTTACCATTCTTGGGTGACTGCGGCGCGTTCCGCGCGCGCAATTTTGACGTCCACTCCGGGTAGGGATTTGCGCGACGCCGTGAAGAATCTGCGCAATGCGCTTCCTTGATAGACTCAGACTCGTCGTCTGAGAACTCATCCCACTCAATCTTTTCCCCCTCTGAGTCTGGAGACAGAAGACGCCGCTTGCGCCCACCACGGCCAGCTAAAAATAAGGACCGTGGTGAGTAGAGAAATTAGAAAGGGAGAGGGCAGACCAACACATTTCGATTGCTGCTGCATGGCGCTACCACCTACGTAGCAAGTATTTTCCAATATCGTGAATATGTGTAATTAGAGGCACAGCAGCAGGTGCGACAGCGCAGAAACGAAAGATCAACGCTTCCTCTTGGAAAAGCTAGATACATAGACTTGCAGCAGGGTGCACCTCGCGAGCTCCTCTTTCCCCCCCCCCCCCCCACCCCCCCGGTTCCTCTGTCACGCATTTTTTATTTCCTCTCCCTTTCCTTTCTCTCGTTACACATTAGGTGGGAGCGAAGGAAAAAATGTTGTTTCTGCCCGCATGACCGCAAAAAAAAATTTTAGTCGCTCCCGTCACCCCCCCCCCCCCCCCTCTTCCCTGCGCTCAACTCAATTTGGTGGCCAGCGGGAGGGAGGGGCAGGCTGTCTGGTAAGTTGGGAGCAAGTGAAAATCGGGAGGGAGGGAGGGAGGGGCAGAGCACGCCAGTAACGCGAGCTTTTTCGTCTTCCCCCGCCGCGCGGCAGAAGGGGAGGGGGGAGGCGGGGGGGGGGCTTCATGACAAAGGTCAAAGTCAAAATTGATTGATGACGCATACTATGTAAAGCAAACTTCCGAGACGCGCGCATGCAGCGGGCACACGTACAATATTAGCACGGGTTGCAAGCCGGTGCAGACCGAGAGCAGGCCCCGCCAAGCCCCGGACCCCGGTTAGGCAGATGCTACCACAAAAAGAATGCCCGCTGCAGGCGTGGGAGTGCAACGGTTGCCACAAAGCAAGCAGCTTCTCAAACCCAGTGTGCGCTAATTGCAGGAAGCCCAACCCCTGGGTCCTGCGACTGCCTCCTGGTAGCATGCAATTTGCAGATTGGTACAGACTAGTGCGAGGGAATCAATTGGGCGACGGGCTTATGTCGCTGGCACCCGAAGTCTTGCCACGCGCGAAGATAAAGTATGTTTAAACTAAGGCCAAGGGCGAAGATAAAAGTATTAAATAATATTATGAGGAGTACCTCTTTTTTCCCTTGTCAGCTTTAGAAACCCGTTTGGTTTCTTCTCCATGGTGAGCTGCACAAACCCATACCAGGCGGGACTGTAAAGCTGACTTTAATGGTACCGTTTACCCGTGCTGCTGGTTTGTCGCCACGTTGTGGAGCTGGCATCGTAGGTTGCTTTCTCCCACCACAGTGCTTCTCGTCCAAATCCTGACGATTCTACAATAATAGGGAACGCAATAGAGTGACATACAGAAAGACACAAAGAAAGTGACCCTTTTGAGGCCTGCAGAACGCTCAGTAGGAGCTTCCGTGTCCATCTCAAGGCGTGTGCGTCCTGTACAGAGCAAGGTATATTCAGAGGCATGAAATGCAAAGGTGGAATGACAGCAACTCACCGTTGTCCATGTCCGAGAGTATGGGAGCTGCTGCCATAGAGCGACCGAAATCATCTTGCTGCGTCCAGGGCACTTTTTCCCCTTCAGCCTCTGAGTTGAGCAACTGCTCGATATCAATGCGCCGCCGACCACCGCCTACCATCCAAAGACGCGATTGAATAGCATATCAAGCTTGCCCCTAAACTTCTCTTCTTCCTTTTCTCATCGCACGAACTGGGACAACGCCTGACTCAGGCGTTTTTGCGCCCATGCGTTTCCAGACCGCAGCTTGTGTGGCTAAACTCGTCACCCCGCGCAGGAGCAGCCATCATTATACAGCGGAAAAAGTTCCATGGTCGTTTCCTATCCCTGTTGACCCCAAACTTTCCTCTTTTGTTGCTATTCTTGTTGTTGTTGTTGCTTGCCTTTACCCTGTGCCCACAGGTATCGTGCGTTTCTGAAATGCACCGTAAAATAAAGCTTGCGGCCTTTTCTCTCTCCTATATTAGTATCAAGACAAACTTTCTTTTCCTACGCGAGCTCCTATCTTCCCTTTCCCTTCCGTTGTCCCCCCTCCTCTATTCCCAGTGCAGCGCATTTTTATTCCCCCCCCCCCCCCCCCCTTCCGTTCTCTCGTCATACATTTTATTTCCTTTTCTCCCTTCCCACAATCCACCCCCCCCCCTCCCGTTTCTCTTCCAACATTTTTGCCTCTGGCGGGTGCCCATCGCATCCTTCCCTCCATCCTCCCCTCCTCAAATACCACCCCCCCCCCCCCCCCCTCTCCTTGTTCTCCAGTCGATCATATTTGTTTCCGGACCCCTTCCACTCCTACACCTCTCCTACACCTCCACCTCCACCTCTCCTTCACATACACCTGCAACTACACCTCTCCTGCATCATTCCTACACGTACATCTGTACCTCTCCACTGACAACTACAGCTTTCCTACACATACACCTACAACTTTCTTTTGTGATATCCTTTTTTGTGCATAGTGCTATTATATTAGCATCAAGAAAAACTTACTTTTTCAACGCGAGCTCCATCTTCCATTTCCCATCCACTGCCCCCCCCCCCCCCTCCTCCCTTCCCAGTGCAGCGCATTTTTTATTTCTTCCCCTCCCCCTCCCCTTCCTTTCTCTCATCACACATTATTTCCTTTCCTACTCCCCCCCCCCCCCCACCCCACACACACACACACACCCTCCTCCGCTTCCCTCCCAACATTTTCGCCCCCCCCCCCCCCCCCCCTTCCCCTTGTTCTCCAGTCGATCATATTTATTCCGGACCACTTCCACTCCTACACCTACGCACTACACCTCTCCTAACCTACACCACCTCTCCTTCACGTACACCTACAACTACACCTCTCCTGTACCTTTCCTTGTACCTCTCCTACATTCCCCTCCTCTCATCACACACTTTATTTCCTTTGTTCCCTGCCCTCCCCCCCTCCTCCGCTTCCCTCCCGGGCGGCCGCCCATCGTTTCCTGCCTCCTTCACTCCATCCTCCCTTCCTCCACCCCCCCTCTCCCCTCCAAAGCAAATCAGGCAGGTTGCTTGATGTCTACCTTGCCCCGGCCCGGATGTGTCGAGAGGAAAGTCAGGCACATCCTCGTTCGTCCATGGGTCGACTTTCCCTCCAACCCCAGAGTCAATCAACTCTCCCATACCAATCCAGCGGCACGGACTACCACCTGCCATCCAGCGACGTGTTTAGTAGCAAGGCAGTCAGAGTAGGAGGCCAGGCAGGAGCAGGGGGATAGCAAAAACGGCAAGCAGCGCAGGCCTAGGAGAAGTCCAAAACGGCGGGTGCCACGGCATGCACGGTGGGTAGGTAGGCAGGCAGGCAGGTAGGCAGGCAGGTAAGCAGGTAGGTAGGCAGGCGCAGGTAGGTAGGCAGGCGCAGGTAGGTATGTAGGCAGGTAGGTAGGTAGGTAGGTAGGCTGGTATGTAGGTAGGCGGGTAGGTAGGTATGCACGTAGGCGGGTAGACACATAGGTAGGTACGCAGGCAAGAAAACATCGGGAATATACAGAAAAAAGTAGTCTTCCCAGAACCCAGACACGCACACACCGCAAAAATGCAGAAGACCAAAGGGAGTTCTCCCTCCCCCCCACGACCACCCCCGGCCCCCCCCACTCCTACAACCACGGCCCCCCCTCCAACCTCGCCCCCCCCCCCCCCCCCCCCCCCCCCCCCCCCCCACTCCTACAACCACGGCCCCCCCTCCAACCTCGCCCCCCCCCCCCCCCCCACTCCTACAACCACGGCCCCCCCTCCAACCTCGCCCCCCCCCCACAATCCTACAACCACTGCCCCCCTCCTGCAACCACGCCTTCCCCCTCCCCCTGGTATGTACGCAGGTAGGAAGGCAGGTAGGTAGGCAGGCAGGTAGGTAAGAGGGCGGGTATACGTAGGTAGGCGGGTAGGTAGGCTGGCAGGTAGGTAGGTAGGCAGATAGGTAGGTATTAGGTAGGCTGGCAAGTAGGTAGGCAGGTAGGAGTACTGGTAGGCGCAGCAGTAGCAGCAGATGCTGCTAGTGCAGCAACAGAAGCAGCAGCGCTAGGCAGCAGCAATAGCAGCAGCAGCGGCAGTAGCAGCAATTGCCAACTCAACAACAAGAACAACAACAACAGCGACAACTAACAACAACAACAACAACAACAACAGCAACAACAGCAACAACAACAGCAACAACAACTCGACAACAACAACAACAACAACAACAACAACAACAAACAACAACAACAACAACAACAAACAACAACAAACTACAACAACAATAACAACTACAACAACAACAACAACAACAACACCACCATCACCACCACCACAACAACAAAAACACAACAACAACAACAACAACAACAACAACAATAACAACAACAACAACAACAACAACCAACAACCAACAACAAACAACAACCAACAAACAACAACGACGACAACTGACCTTGTGAAAATCTTGCTTGTTTTTCTTGGTAGAAACAAAAAGTGATTGGAGCAAGATGCCTTACGAGGCATCACCACCATGGAAATTACAAAGGGTTTGCGTGCCCACATTTCGTCACAGATGCACGCAGGTTCTTGTTCTTGCATAGAAGGGGAATGTGCTTTAATGACCCGCGATCTGCGGTGCTGTTATCCGAGACTTCTGAATTGGAAACAGGCTCCGATTGCCTTTTACGTCCGTATCTGATCGTTTTTTCCGACTTATTTTTGGGTTTGCGCAGCCGACAACATTGGGTTTGCGCAATGCTGACAACATTGGGTTTGCGCAATGCCGACAACATTGGGTTTGCGCAATGCTGACAACATTGGGTTTGCGCAATGCCGACAACAGTGGGTTTGCCCAATGTTACATTTTTTTGGTGCAAGGTTGGCCCCCCTCCCTCGTACCCTTACAATCGCTGTGCATCCCTTTCGCCAAGGTACAACCCCTTCTCTGATTGTGTGTTGTAGTGTGTCTGTGTTGTACGTAGAAGTTTGTTTTCCTTGGTTGTCTGGTGTGTAAGGTACTTTCTTTCGGGTTGTGTGTGTTGGAGGGTTTTGTCTTTTGGTTGGTGTGTATGTGTGTGTTTGTTTGCCACGGAAGATTTCTTTGGGTTGTTTGTGTGTGTGTGTGTTTGCGTGTGTGTGTTGTAAGTAGAAGTTTGTTTTCCTTGGTTTGTCTGGTGTGTAAGGGACTTTCTTTCGGATTGTGTGTGTGTGTTGGAGGGTTTTGTCTTTTGGTTGGCGTGTGTGTGTGTGTGTGTTTGCCACGGAAGATTTCTTTGGGTTGTTTGTGTGTGTGTGTGTTTGCGTGTGTGTGTTGTACGTAGAAGTTTGTTTTCCTTGGTTTGTCTGGTGTGTAAGGGACTTTCTTTCGGGTTGTGTGTGTGTGTGTTGGATGGTTTTGTCTTTTGGTTTGTGTGTGTGTGTGTGTGTTTGCCACGGAAGATTTCTTTGGGTTGTTTGTGTGTGTGTGTGTGTGTTTGCGTGTGTGTTATACGTAGAAAATTGTTTTCCTTGGTTGTCTGGTGTGTAAAGGGACATGTTTTCTTTCGGGTTGCGTATGTGTTGGAGGGTTTTTCTTTTGGTTGGTTGATGTGTGTGTGTGTTTGCCACGGACTATTTCTTTGGGTTGTTTGTGTGTGCGTGTGTGTTTTGTGTGTAAGGTTGTTTTTTTTTCGTTGTATGTGTGTATGTTTGCGTGTTTTGTGTGTACTGTGTGTGTCAAATGTTGTTTTTGGGTCGCGTGTGTGTACAGAAAGATGTGTTTCTTGGGTTTTGCGTCTGTGTGTTGGTGGGTGTGTGTGAGTAGAAGTCCGTTTCTCGGGTTTCTGTGTAGGGCATATTTGTTTCTGGCTGTCACTGCCCACCGGATGGAGGGGACGGAACAGGAACTGTACAGACACGTGCATAGAATTCGTTAGATCTTTCGTTTACTTTCATGGTAGGCACGTAGGTACGTAAGAATGATAAGGTAGGTAAGGCGGGTAGGTTTTTTCCCCTGGCTGATGGAGAGGGCAGGACAGCTGTGTGTGGTGGGGGGGGGCCGCGGATAAAAGCAGACCCAAATTCTGTCAAGGGAGAAAAAACATCAGGCTCCAAATTTGTTCGCTGGGGGGGGGGGTAATCTGTTTGTCGATTTTTGGTGAAAGTCTGAAGGTTGGGAGGGGGGCCTGAAAAAATGCGTTCTATGATTTTTTTGGAGAAGCCCCGGGGGGAGGGGGTTAAAGTAAACAGAGACTGAAAAGAATTAAAGTAAACAGACTGAAAAGAATTTTCCTCCCCGTGATTTATTTCCCCCGGTGGAATTTTGGGGATGCAAAAGAAAGAAACAAAAAGGAGGTCGGTGGGTGGGTGTCTGTGATGGTGTGTTGGTGTTTGTGTTTGTGTGTGTGTGTGTCTGTATTTTACATGTACATATCAATGTGTATTATGAGTGTGTATGTATGTATTGTGCATGCATTATTTATATTAGTACTTATATTGTGTGTATTATGTGTATTATGTGTGTTTCTGTGTCTGTGTCTGTGTCTGTGTGTGTGAATGTATGAGTGTGTGTGTGTGTTCCTGGGTGGGTGGGTGTAGGTGTGTTGGTGAGTTGATATTTGTGTGTGTGCGTGTATCTGTGTGTGTATGTGTAAGTATGTACTAGTATGTGTGTCAGTCTAGTACTCAGTCTGTGTGTATATGTTTCAACCCTATGTAAGTACGGAGTTTTAATGACGCATTGTACTATTGCAAAGAGAAATATGTATGTTTGAAAGAGAAATCAGAAGCGAGCTCAGACTTGTAATGAGAAATCAGAATATGTATCTGTAGACAAATGTATAAGATCGGACCTATTACTATATTGAATATGGTGTAAATATGAGCATATATTACTTGTATGTATTCGTGAGGAGATACGTTTTTAGCTGTTTTTTCATCCTAGATTGCATTCTCTCCAATCGTGCTTCTGATTTCGTATTAAGTTTCATTTATCTTGCCTAGAATCATCAAGGTTGTTCTAAGTAAAAAGTCGCAGTGTGGAAAAAGAAATCAGAAGCAAGAAGTTTTTTTAATAACTTTTTAAAAATTTAAATTGGCTTGTTAGCGCCCCATGTAGTTCATATTGTTGCTTGGTAAGCTTCGTCTAGGTAGATTAGTGCCTACCAGGGATCCCAGCAAAGCCCAACCATCACTTGGATCAGTGCTTTCGGTCACGGACATATACACAAACACCAACACACAAATAATGCATACATACACTCACATACAAAGACACTACACACACAACAAAGAAAAACACGAAGACAAGCACAAACACACCAACACACACGCACACACTCACGCCTACAGACACCGACACACATACATACCAGAAAGACATACATACCCACATAATACATACGTACCTATATTAAATAGATACATGCACACACTTACACAAACACCTACACACACACACACACACACACACACACACACACACACGCTCGCACCCACACACACACACACTTAAGCCCACACACACTCACACTCACACACACAAACACAAACACCAACAAATACAGACACACACACCATACATACATGCAGAATACATATACACACATATTAAATAATACATACACACACACACGCACACGCACACACACTCATAAACACAAACACAGACACAAACACAATACATACATACATACAATACATGCATGCCAGACATACATACAAGAGATACATTTTTGTATTCTGTATATACTTAATTATATATATTATTCCTCTGTATATTCAGTTTTTTTGTTGTAAAGACTGTTGCTTGCTGTGGTTGGCTAGAAAGAGGTTTGAGACGACGACCCGCGCAGGCCCGGACCAACAGGAAGCAGCGCAACATCGGGAACCTGGCGAAGGGAGCTTGCGGACCTTGCCCGGTCGCCTGCCGTTCGCAGTGCAGCAGGAACAGCTAAAGCGCACGCGCGTGCCTCGCGCGAGCACCTGCACTGGCCTCTGAACAGGCGCAGGACGGGGACTCGAGGGCTTTGGCCGATGCGTTGGTCCGGCCTTGCCGGAAACCAGAGCCAGACCAGGAATGTGTACATATGTATGTATTGTGTGGGTGTGTGTGTGAGCGAGGGTGTGCGTGTCTGTGTGTATGCATGTGTGTGTCTGTGTGTGTGTGTGTGTATGTGTGGGCGCGCCGCGCGCGCGTGCGTGCGTGTGTGTGTGTGTGTGTGTGTGTGGGCTGCAGGAGCGTCCAGCTGTGCTCTGCTGCTATCCTACCTTGTGCACATCCAGCTGTGCTGCTCCTTACCTCGTGCCACATGCCTGGATAGCGACCCGCCGGTAGCGCCTATGAGTCCGATCATGCCAGACAAGCAGCCGGCCGATGGTGCCTGCCTCCTGCTTGTGCTATCTTCCGTCAGAGCTAGTGCCTCTCGTCAGAGCTAGTGCCTCTCCCTCTGGCGCGCACACTCACGCTGCTGCGGACTGCAAGTATCTGAAGAAAAAAGCATGTTCTGCCACAGTGTATTGTTCTTAATTTTGTTTGTCAACTGTGCCAGGCTTTGCAAATACCACGCTACAGCTACTCCTTCCATCGTATGGTTCGCGCCCTGTCCCTCGCGCTACTCAATTTATGCTATGGCTGACGTCGGAGACCACGACTACCAGTGGCACAAGACGAGACGCAGCATGCAGGTAAGTCGGTTAGTCGGCTGTAGCACCCCGCCCCCCCCCCCCCGGTCCGTCCGTCCGAAAGAAAAGAAAGAAGAAACAACAGAGTTCCAGGAGATCTTGATAAAAACGGCGTCAAAGAATGAGGTAGTTAAAAAATTTCAGTGAAAAGCAAAGATATTTTAAATAAATTTTTGAGGTTGATCACTGTCAAGCGGAAAATGCTCTGGGAAGTAATCATGCTATGAAAATTTGTTGCCGGAGCCAGGAAGTATTACTAATACAGCTTAGGATATTAAGTGTCAAAGTCAACAATCAAATTCACATTGACAATCAGAATCATGAGTCAAATTAGTGCAATTCAACTGTAACTTGTATTAATATTGAGAACCAGGGTAGGTAATAACTTTAGCACTTAACCGGGCGAGCGCCACATTTGTGGATCATTGCCACAAATGTGGCAGTGTTTTTGAAACTGAATAAAACATGATCATCATTTCTCAACGTAATAATACTGAAATAAGCTTGATATTAATATTTCAAGACATGCTCAGTGAAGTCTACTGATTAATATCGATACGTCAAGGTACGGAGGTAAAATCTCAAGTTATCGGGAAGTGACTTAGTTATGTTATATATCAAAAATAGGTGCCAGTTGAACGCGAGGATCCTAGTCATTGCCACAAATGTGGCAGTGTTTTTCAAACTTCACTGAATAAAATCATCATTTCTCAACGTGGTAATACTGAAATAAGTTGGATATTAATATTTCAAGACATGCTCTATCGATACGTCAAGGTACGGAGGTAAAATCTTATCTGGAAGTGACTTAGTTATGTTATCAAAAAATAAAATCGTTGCTCCAGCGCGAGCCAGGATGCACCCACTTGTTCGCTTAAATATGACAGAAGTAATTATTACAAACAAAGTACTGCTAATATTGCCACATTTGACTAAGGCGAATGGTAGCAGAGAGAAAAAAAAACCACCACGAGCGCAAGAAATTGTTTGGTCGCTAACCCGTCGAATTCAGCGCCCTATCCTTGCATAACTATTTTGCGCGAAAGGAATTTTACCGAATCTTGCGTGCGTTGGGTTTTTCAGATAGAACAAAAAATTATCGTCGGCCGCCAAGGAAGTTTTCCCCCGAAGTTGGGCGAAGGCCGGGGGGAGGGAGGGGGGGGGGAGGGAGAGAAAAATTTGTTTCCCCGATTTTCGGGGAAAGGCCGTTGGGGGTTGGGGGGGGGGGGGCCGAAAAAACTCAGACACCCGAATTCTCCCATTTCCCGAGGGGTGGGGGGGAGATGGTGTAAGGGGAAAAAAATCACGAAGAGCGAAGAAGAAAATATCGTTTGGCCGCTGACCCGGCGACTTAGACGAGCTGGTCGTGCGCAACGGACTGTTTGGCGTGAAGGAATTCAACCGAATCTTGCGTGGATTGGGATGTTTGGATTTTTCACGCGCCACCTGTCACCCCGACCATAGAAGAAAAAAAAAATGTTCGTCCTCGGCCTCCAAATTTTTCTCCTTGATTTTTTGGGGAGGGCCGGGGGGGGGGGTGTCAGGGGGGGGGGGCAGAAAATTTTGTTCCTTCATTTTTTGGGGAGTGCCGGGGGGGGGGGGGGCAGAAAGATTTGTTCCTTGATTTTTGGTGGAGGGCCCGGGGGGGGGGGGGCAGAAAAATTTGTTCCTTGATTTTTGGAGAGGGCCCGGGGGGCGGGGGGGGGGGGGGGGTGGTGTCAGGGGGGAGCGAAAAAGTCGAATTTAGCGCCCTATCCGTGCATAACTATCTCGCGCGAAAGGAATTTTACCGAATCTTGCGTGCGTTGGGTTTTTTAGATAGAACAAAACATTCTCGTCGGCCGCCAAGGAAGTTTTCCCCCGAAGTTGAGTGAAGGCCGGGGGGAGGGGGGGGGGGGGCCGCAAAAAATCCAGACCCCCAAATTCTCCCATTCCCCGAGGGGGAAGGTGGGGGGGGGTCGCACCCTCGGCCGCAAAAAATTTATTTCCCCGCTGATTTCCGGGGAAGGCCCCCCCCCCCGGGGGGGGGGCAGACAAAAATGGTTACTTGATTTGTTGGGGAAGGCCCCCCGGGGGCAGAAAAAATTGTTTCTCGATTTTTTTTTTGGGGGGGGGGGGGAGGGGCAACAAAAGAATTTCCCGATCAGATGCCTCCCCCCCCCCCCCCGGGGAACTTCGAGGAGGGAAAAGAAAGAACAAAATCCCACGACGAGCGAAGAAAAATTTCGTGGAACCGCTGACCCTGCAAATTTACGCGCAAAAAAAGTTTACGGAATCATACGTGAATTAGCAAGGTCGAATTTTTACGTGCCGCTGGCCACCCGCTTCGCTAAAATAAAAATCTTCTTTTCATCCTGGTCAATCATTTTCTTTGTCCCATCCTCCCCCATTCCCTCCCGACTCCTGTCCCCCCCTCGCTCTTTTTGCTTTCGGCCTGCCCCGCATCTTCTCTTGCCCCCCCCCCCCCCAACCCCGCCCTGTCTTTGTTTTTTCCCTCTCCCAACCAGTCCATATCACACTCTCCCAACCAGTCCATATCACACTCCCCTCGTCAGTCTGATAAAAGAGACAGAGAGACAGAGATACAAAGAGAGACAGGCGGCGGTGTACCTTCCCTTGGTCATCCCAAGCAAAACCCCCTTCATTGGCCCCCCCCCTCCCTTCTGCCCTCCTTTCTCCTTTCTCTCTCTCAAACAAAAAACAAGACAGAGAGAGAGAGAGAGAGAAAGAGAGAAAGAGAGAGGAATGCAAGGGTGAAAACAAGAAAGAAAGAGAGAGAGGGTGAGGTGGTAGGGGAGGAGAGAGACTGAGTGAATGTGTGTGTGTGAGCGGGGAAGGAGTAGGTAACCCTAACCCTAATTCTAACCCTAACCCTAATCCAACTACTACTATCTAACCCTAATCCAATTACTACTACTACTTTCTAACTCTAATCCAACTACTACTACTACTACCATATAACCCTAATCCAACTACTACTACTCTCAAATCCTAATCTAACTACTACTATCTAACCTTAATCCAATTACTACTACTACTTTCTAACTCTAATCCAACTACTACTACTACTACTGCTACTACTACTACTACTACTACTACTACTACTACTACTACTACTATATAACCCTAATCCAACTACTACTACTCTCAAATCCAACTACTACTACTACTACTACTACTACTACTACTACTACTACTACTACTACTACTAGTACTACTACTACTACTACTACTATCTAACCCTACTCCAACTACTGCTACTACTATCTAACCCTAATCCAACTACTACTACTACTACTACTACTACTACTACTATATAACCCTAATCCAACTACTACTACTACTACTACTCTCTAACCCTAACCCAACTACTACTACTACTACTTTCTAACCCTAACCCAACTACTACTACTACTCTCTAACCCTAACCCAACTACTACTACTACTCTCTAACCCTAATCCAACTACTACTACTACTCTCTAACCCTAATCCAACTGCTACTACTCTATCTAACCCTAGTCCAACTGGTACTACTACTATCTAACCCTAATCCAACTACTAATACTACTACTATCCAACCCTAATCCAACTACTACTACTACTTTCTCTCTCTCAAACAAAAAGCGAGAGAGAGAGAGAGAGAGAGAGTGAGGGGGTAGGGGAGGAGAGAGACTGAGTGAATTTGTGTAGAGAGACTGAGAGAGGGAGGGAGGGAGGAGCATCGCGGCCTGGCTGGAAAACCAGCAACAATCACAAACGTCAATATAAATAACCACCGAGCAAGAACAAAAAACCTGATTATATAAGATAAATAGTTATAAAATTAAGTATATACATAATACAAATATGTATGTATATATGTATGACTTTGTATGTATGTATGATGCATTAGATGCACGTATTGCATGTATGTATTGTGGGTGTATGTGTGTGTGTGTGTGTGTGTGTGTGTGTGTGTGTGTGGGCGTGAGTGCGTGTGTTGGTGCTTTTGTGTGTGCGAGCGTGTTTGTGTGTATGTGTGTGTGTGTGTGTGTGTGTGTGTGTTGGTATTTTTGTGCATGTGTATGTATGTACTATTTATGTGTGTCTGTCTGTGTGTGATATCTGTACCTATGTAAGTATGGATTTTAATTACATATTGCACCATTACAAATTCTACTATTGCAAAGAGAAATAAATGCGTTTGAAAAAAGAGAAATCAAAAGCGAAATCAGAAACACAACTGGAAGTAGTATAGGTGCCACTATAAGACACTTTTTGGAGACATGGTGTAGCAAGAGAGATAACGGCTAAATTCGCTCTCCTATTAATCGCAAAGTCGCGACATTAAAAAAATAAAATATTTCAAATCGTTGAAATAACCTCTCCTATTGAAAGTTTGATTTTTTATATAGTGTCTTTGTTTGGAGTCCAAAACAAAATTCCACTATAAGACAATGTCTCCAAATTTTTTTGATTAATACAAGAAGTCTTTTGGACTTTTCTGCTTTTCCAAAAGTTGTCCAGACAGAATTCTGATTTTCTGTTTTTAGCCTAAAAACACGCCAACACCGCAGTGTTTTGGTGTCGCATGGTGATATTCCGGAAATAGAATTTTCTAGAATATCCATCTGGTGGCACCAGTAGAAGTCCTAACGAAATATTGTGCGAATATCATAAATCCATAATCTCTTTTTTCTTCTTTATCCTAGCACTGCTCCTGATATTCTCAGGCTTTATGTCTAACGACTTTAACAAATTTACATTCTTTTTTTCTTTGGTAATTTGTTTTACTTTGTCTGCTAACTGCTCCTTTTCTTCATTCTCTTCTGGTTGCTCTGCTAAGTTAGTTTTTAATAACTCCTGTGGTCTTACTAAGTCCTCTTCACTGAGTATAACCTTGAAACCTTTTCGTCCTTTTACCTTGTAAATAGTTTTTGAATACTGCTTATCTCCTTTTGAAAAAATAGTCCGCTCAAGTTCCTTTCTTACTCTTGTATCCTTAGGAAACTCATTTATTAAGGGATTTCTGTATATTTCCTGTGTATTCCTTTCTTTACCTTCATAAACTTTCATAGGGACAGCATTTATTCCTGTGTGATAAGTGTGATTATAAATAGTTACAAGTTCATGAATGTAAGGCACCCAAGAAAAATTATCATTAACATCCCATAATAAATTTAATTCATTTCGTATTGTTCTGATAAATCTATCAATTATCCCCATTGTTCTGTGGTCTCCTACTTGGACTGCCCTATGTTCAATATTATTTTGTCTAAAATACTCACCCACTTGTCCTTTAAACTCACCACCGCTATCAGATGTGATTCTTTCAGGTAATTCTTTTGTAAAAATTTTCTTCAATCCTTCTAAGACATAACCAGTTGTCTTTTGTTTTATTGGTTCAATCCATCCACGACGACTATAAACATCAATAGCAACTAGCCCAAAATTGTTATTAGCATTTCCAGATTTCATTGATACTTTTGACATATCCATTAAATCAATAAATACTTGACTTAATGGTTTTGCTTCTGGAGCAATGATAGTGTTCCATATTTTAGAAGGCTTTGATTGGTCGTGTATTTCAAGTGCCTCTTCAAGTTTTTCTTTCCGCAAATCTCCGACATGTTGGAGATTATCTTGTTGATTATGTTTATTGTCCATATTATATATCAATGAGATTTTCAAAGTCGAATGTAAAAAACAAAAAATATAAGGTTATTACTCCAAAAGGTAAGACAATTCATTTCGGACACTTAAAATATCAGCACTATAAAGACCGCATAGGACTATATTCACATTTAGACCATTTAGATAAAGTAAGAAGAAAAAATTATAGAGCAAGAGCAAAAGCAATACGAAATTCAAAAGGAGAATTAACTTATAATAATCCAGAGTATAGTAATTTTTACTCATATCATTTCCTTTGGTGAATTTAAAATTTTAAAAACACTCTATCTATTTCATTATTTTTTTCTTTCTTAGCACCTGAAGACTGATTATATACTTTTACACTCACACTACTGGACTTTTTTCCTTTCCCCTTCTTCGGTTTTGGTGTTTCTTCTTCACTACTCTCGCTTTCACTTTCTTCACTCTCAGGCTCAGGCTCTGTTTTCTTAATATTCTTTTTCTTTGCTCTCTTAGTTTCTACCTTCGCTCTTTTAATTTTCATCTTAGCCATCTTTTCAGCGATAATGTCGGTAAAATCACATTCTTCATCGCTCTCACTGCTTTCTTCTGGTGTATCATCTTGGTCTTTTCCATTAATGATATCACTAGCAACACCCATTTCAGCCATGCGGTTTATTTTTTCCTCCATCTCTTCATCATCACCAACATAAGCATTTCTACATTTTGCTAATTTCTCTTTCGCTATTTCAACCTTATGTTGCTTTTTACTCTTAATACTTTCCACAGCCTTACCCCAATTCTTACGACTTGCTTCAGCGGACGGCATTCTATACTAAGATTAATATATTTTAGTATTTTTTTAATAATTATTAATATAATATGTCGCAATATAAATCACTCTTAGGCCTTAATGAGTTGGCCGTTGATAGTCTAGACATAAAAAATTTAGACCTTACCAACACTAATATTATTGGTTTAAACACAGACAGAGTGCCAGAAGATGCAGAACCCGTAAATCTTTATTTCACTGACGGGCGGTTTGATACACGGCTCGCTTTAAAATCAACAACAGATGTCAAAGAAGGAAAAAATTTATACTACACAGAGCAACGAGTAAGGGACAACGACGAAGTTAAAGCCTCAACTCAACACCGCTCCAATACAAGTAATCCGCACCAAACCAGTCTATACAATCTCATAGACACAAACATATCCGCACCAGCGGTCGGGCAATACTTAACATATAATGATGTAGATGGTAAATGGAGAAATACAACAATCGGCTCAATTGATACACTCTCTGATGTAGTCATAACAGCACCAATTGCTATGAATAGTTATCTAACATATAACTCAATAAACTGGGTAAATAAAACATTTCCAATAAATGTGGATGAATTCGGCAACATTAGTATGGGTGGTAATTTGAATATAACGGGAGTTAATTTACTAAATACCAAAGATGTTGATACTTGGATATCAGAGCACGAAGACAATAATGATAAAGTGTCAGCGGATGGCTCAATTAATACACACAGCGATGTTTTGATTACAGGCACACCAGCCGATAACCAACTGCTCATTTACAGCACTGGGCAATGGAGAAACACAAACTCACCATTTCTCAGATTGGATGGTCTCGCTATGATGTTTGGAGATTTAAATATGGGGGGTTTTAATGTAGCAAATGTCGGTAATGTTGATGGTGTGGATGTTTCGGCTCTTGATAGTTCTGTCGTTAAACTAACAGGAGACCAGACTATAACAGGGAATAAAACATTTACTACTTATGTGGGTGTAAAAGACTCAAATCCATTAAACACAGGCAAATTATTCTTCAATTACAACAATAATATGGGCTCTATCTATTCGTCGGAGGCAGGTGGAGCAACGGGCTATCCATTATCTTTTGTCGGCTCGTCCATACTTTTTGCTCCAACAACAGGGGGCGGAATGACATTGACAAATAATGTTTTAAATTTTAACAGCACAACAGCAATCAGCGGATTGCCCGCGCCATTCTATGACGGCGATGCTTCAACAAAAGCATATACCGATACGAAACTAGCCAAGGACGGAACAACGGCTATGACGGGTAGTTTAAATATGGGAGGATTTAACATAACAAATGTTGGTAATGTTGATGGTATTGATGTTTCTACCCTTGATACCGCAGTCGTCAAACTAACAGGAGACCAAACCATAGCAGGAACCAAAACATTCAGCAACATAACAAATGCTAGTGCGGGGATTGATATGAAAAGCCAAAGTATAACAAATGTTAATCTTGTTGATGGTGTTGATGTTTCTACTTTTGATACTTCTGTCGTTAAACTAACAGGAGACCAAACCATAGCAGGGAATAAAAAATTTACTTCAACAATAGAAGTGCGGGGTGCTACTGCTCCAACCGCCTTTGATGGTATCGGTATTGCCTTTGATACGGCAACAAATATAGGAGAGATTGTGGCACAAAAAATAGCAACCGCGGGCTATTATCCAATACAAATAACAGGGTCATATGTTGATTTATATGCTGGGGATAATGTAATTATAACCGCAACTGGCACTACACTATCTTTGAATAACAACAAAATAACAAACTTAGCCACACCAACAGCAACAACGGACGGAGCGACAAAAGGGTATGCGGATACATTAGACGGGCAAAATGTGAAACTAACAGGAAACCAAACCATAGCAGGAATTAAGACATATAGCAGTGGTGTTGAAATAACGGGAAATTCAATAAATGCTACAACAAAGGGCACATTTATCGTTTTCAATTCTACCAGTAATATCGGGTCAATTGCTAGTTTGGATATGAAAACTGCAACATATTACAACTTTGAAATTTCTGCGAAAAAAATAAGTTTTATTATTGACGGGACGATAGTCGGTTGGGTAAATGCTTCAAGGTTAGATTGTAATAGTAGCAAAATAGCGAACCTTGGAACTCCGACATTATCAACAGACGGGGCGAATAAAACGTATGTAGATACATTGGACGGGCAAAATGTAAAACTATCAACAGACCAAACCATAACAGGAAGTAAAACATTCAACGGGGCGAGCACTACGATAAAATATCTAACTTTAACAAACAATGCTGATTTTAATAATCAAACTATCACTAATGGTGGAAATATAACATATAATGGGGCGAGGATATTAAACCAAAATGGAGGAGATATATTCTTTTCACAGACATCAGGAGATTATCAGTATTTCTTATTTACTCTAAATACCGCTACAAGTGGAACCGCAAACCAACGAGGTTATGTATTTACGAATGTAGCATCTGATGTAAAAGGAGCAGGACTTTATATTTCAAAACTTTTGGATAATAAAAGTGCTTCGTCTGACATTGTCCGTTTTAACAATGCTGGTGGTATGCGGTTTTATGGTGCCTTAGATATGAATTCAAACAACATAACAAATGGTGGAACAATAACGGGAACGACAATTACTTCAACCGCGGGAGTATCAACAACAACACTAACCGCGAGCGGATTAATAACGGCAAATGCGGGTATATCAACAACAACGGCAACCGCGAGTGGCCTACTAACAGCAACAGGAGGTTCAAGCATAGTTATACAAGGAAATACTAATGGAGGTAATACAAGAGGAATATTTTTGTGGGACACTGGCAATACAAATTATGGTATTTATATGGCACAATCTGGAGCCAATAAATCTCTAGCAGGTGGAGTGGCATCAGCCGTTGCTGGAAACGATTTTACTTCTTTCGCCGTTAGATTTAGAGTTAGCAATGTTTCAACCGATGGTTTTATATGGGAGAACTCTTCCGAAAATTGTTAATGTCATTAAACGGGGCAAACGGGACTTTATGGACAAAAGGATTAATAACGGCTAGTGCTGGTGTATCAACAACTACGATCACTGCGAGTGGATTAATAACGGCAAATGCGGGTATATCATCAACCACATTAACAACAAGTGGCTTACTAACTGCGAATGCGGGTATTACATACTCTGGGGTGCTAACAACCACAACATTAACTAGTGGAGCAAAGATAGGAATACAAGGAGGAACAGACGGGACGAATGCGAGAGGAATATTTATGTGGGAGACAGCAAATACATCATGGGGTATTTATATGTCTCAATCTGGTGGAAGTAAATCATTAAGCGGTGGAACAGCACCAACAGGAGGTGTTGGAGGTGGTATATCTTCTTATGCTATTAGATTTAGATGTAGCACAGGCTCAAATGAAGGTTTCATATGGGAAAATGGCAATAACACTGCTTTAATGTCTTTGAGAGGGAGTGATGGTCAGTTGTGGGTATTGTCTAATCCAATTCAATATTCAGACAGGAGAAAAAAAGAAGATATAAAGGATTGTTTAGGCTTAGATTTTATTAATAAGTTAAATCCAGTTTGCTATCGTATGATTGATGACAACAAGAAATGTAGGACTGGCTTAATAGCACAGGAATTAGAAGAAATACTAAAAGAAATGGATATGCTAGATTTTGGCGGTTTTATAAAAGAAACAATTATGGTTCCCTGTCCAAAGCAAAGAGAGGAATACGAATTGAAGGGTGTAAGTATCAATCCAGAAGATGTTAAATGTGTTGATAGTGGTGATGTCGGTTATGGCATAGGTTATTCTGAGTTTATCGCCCCGTTAATTAAGGCCGTTCAACAATTATCAGATAATCTCGGACATGTCCGAGATAGGGTAGATAATTTAGAAAAAGAAAATAAAAATCTTATGAATATACTACAAGAAATTAGAGAAAATGTCAAATAATACGACTAGACTTCATAGACCACCACCTATTATGGATATGGATAATCTCGGACATGTCCGAGATAGGGAACTAACTCCAGAATTAAAGTCCCGTGTTCTTGAAGTAGAACTAAAGACTGAGGAAAAAAAAAATAGAGCACGAATTGGAAGATAACTGGTCGTGCTGTTGTATGAAAAATAGACCGACAGACAGCCGACTTATTAAATACTTATTTCAAATGGGTATCATTATCTCCATCATCACCCTTTGTATCGTAAGGCTATCTGAAAAGGACTTACCTTGTGAGGTTGCTAATACTTATGTCGGTATTTTAACACTTTTGATTGGGATATGCCTTCCATCGCCTTCTTCAAAGAAATGAACACTCGTATAGTTGAGTTTTATACCACATAGCATCCAATGTTGAATTTTCATTAGAATTTAACATATCGCACATTAAAGGCAGGGCTTCATCAAAACTTATACACCAATCTGACATTGGTTTGTAAATACATTTGATTTTTGAGTTAATCCCGCTCTGGATACAATAAACACAACTTATATTCTTTTTTTCACTTATCCGTGAGTAAAAGTCGCAGGCAGTCCGCGAAAATATTTTGATTATTAAAAAGTTTATGAGTAGTAATATAACCATGACTGACTATAAATACCAAAAGATTATTTTTCTGAGCAATGATTTTGCGGGAGGAAGCAAAACATTTAATAAGAATATCCAAATGTCATTCACACCCACCAAAATGAATGTTAAGTTTATCCACTATATGAACGACCAGACAGAGACGAAAACCAGAATTCTTTACATGGATAGAATTGGAATTATTGGAACATTCGCGGATAGTAATATAGCAAACATTTCAAATCTCGGTTATAATTTGGGTGTTGTAGGATGGACTGACGGCCAATATACATTTAAAATCCTTGAAACTGACAGCGGAAATATTGACACAGGAAATTTAGCGGGGCGAATTGTTGTGTGTTTGGAATTCGTAGGGTAGAATATAGGATGGAGAAAATAAACAATGTCAAGGTGAAGCCAGTAAAACAAGAGGGTGATGGAAACAAAAAGGCCAAGGGTTATAAATTATTCAATGAGCCTTATGCCAATATATTTCTACTTGCCCGTAAGAAGAGCGGTAAGACGACAACACTCTTTGAAATACTGAAACGGACTACAGACAGAAAAACCCGCATTGTCATTATCGCTTCAACAATTCACAAGGACTACATTTATAAAGCAATGGTAAAGCACTTTAAGAACAGGGGAAACCAGATGGCGGTATATACCTTTCTTAAATCGGATGGTGTGAATATTATTGATTACGAGTTGGACAAACTGAATAAACCAGACGAAGAGCAAGAAGGAGAAGTAAAACAAGACAAAGAGGAAATAGAGAAACCACAATTTTTATACTTTGGAAAAGAAAAGAAACAGATAAAGGAGGCACCGAAAGAAAGGCCGAGTAAATATATTTCTCCAGAGGTTGTTTTTGTTTTGGACGATTTAGAAAGCGGATTAAGAGACAAGTCCGTAAGCGATTTGTTAAAAAAGAATAGGCACTATAAATCAAAGGTGATTATGTCTAGTCAGTATCTGAACGACCTACGGCCAGAAGCCATAAAGCAGTTAGATTATTTATTAATCTTTCCAGCCCAATCTCAGGACAAAATGGAACTCGTGTATAAACACTTAGACTTATCTTTTGATTTTGATTACTTTCTTAAAAAGTATCACGAAGCAACAAAAGAGAGATTTAACTTTTTATATGTTTCAAGTGTAGATGATGAATTACGGAGGAACTTCTCACAAAGATTTAAATAAAAAAAATCAAATATTAAATAATTATTTTTGTATATAGTATATGGTAGTTAAAACAACTCGTGTTGAAGTTATTCCAACAATCGGCAAACGAACTATTAACTCAAGCACAATGGCTGGAGGTAAAAAGAAGTCTGGTCGCAAGAAGAAGCAAGGAGGCAAGGGGCAGGCTGGCGGAAAAATTAACTGGCAAAAGGTTGGGAAAACGGCTTTGGCTGTTAATAAATTCCTTCGTGATAACAAAGTAATTTCTAGAACTGCGGGAGCCTTAAGCAGTATTGGAGTTCCTTATGCTGGGTCTGTCCAAGCCACCGCTTCAAAACTCGGATATGGCAAGAGAAAGCAGAGAGGATGCGGTGCCCTTAAATTCTAAAAAAAAATAATTTGATATAACAGAAATATTTTTTTGTTTTATATAATGAAAACGAAGAAACAGAAATTAAGACCCCCGCGGGTTTATAGAAACAAAAGCGGGAAGCCGTATATTATCCAGAAGGGTAAAAAATATTATCTTAATTTTGGCAATAAAACAAATGATATGAGCACACTTCAAATTGTTAAACTTTTTATGAAATACTTAAGCACAAAATCTCCGACACGTAAATCTCCGACACGTCGGAGATTGGGATTTACACCTAAGCGGGGTATCTCAAACAAGTTTGAGATTGGAGACTTAAGGAAAGTCCAGAGTCTGTCTGAGATTGAGCAGAATACGAGAACAGCCATTAATGACCACTTAGACAAACTTAAGAAGGAGAAATACGAAAAGATTGATGAGATTGACCAAAAAGAGAAAAAAGCACAGGCGGATGCTGAAGAAGAAAAGAAGAGACAAGAAAGAAAAGACATAGCCGATGCTAAGGAAAGACAAGAAATAAAGGATAGGGAACATAAAAGAGAACTGGAGGAGATTAATGAAAGAAAGGAAGAAATAAATAGGAGATTAAGAAGGGAGCAAAAACTCATAGAAGATGTAAAATATGAAGAAGACAGAAAAAATAGAATACAAGCATTACCACCATATCTCCAACGAGTTGGAGATAATCCACAATATCAATATATTATGCCACCACAATATGGACAGCCACAAACACCACAATTTGGACAGCCACAAGCACCACAATTTGGAGCACCGCCGCAAGCACCACCATTAGCACCAGCCTTACCTAATTTAGGAGATGAAGCACCATTGAAAACAAAAGAGCAATATGAGGAAGAAAAAAAGCAAAAGCAGAAAGATATTGAAACACTGAAATTAGCAGGATATACAGATAAATTCATTAAAAAGATGAGTCTCAAAGACTTACAAAAAGCCAGTCAAGATATTCAGAAGGCTATAGCAACATCGACATCTTTAGAAGAACAGAAAAAGTTAGCAGAAGAATATAAAGAAAAACTTGAAAAGGAAAAAAAGAAAGCAGAAGAAAAGGGTAAGCATCTTGAAAATTTACAAATTAATCAATTTTTAATCTCTGGATTTTCAAAAACTTATCACCCAACCATTACCATAAAAGAGTTAGCACAGGCTTTAAAAAAGAGACTAGATAATGATGGTCATAACAAATTAAATTACAAAGACACTTCAAAGTGGATTATTAACATGATTAAAAGGTTTAATATTGATGTTGGAAGTGAGGTGGAAAACGTAAAAAGAAAAGTAGCAGATTATGCTAGATATGAAAATTATATGGGCATAAGTGAGCAAAAAGGTACTGGAGCGAAGACATTAGATGAATTAATTGATAAGGTATTTTCAATAGCGAAAATAAAAAAATACTTAGCCCGCAAAGATTGGAAACACACAATGAACAAACATGATTTTGTGAATACTCTAACTAACAAAATGACTTCCGATCCCAATTTAGATAAACGAGTTTCAACAGATTTGAATATTGACGAGGGAATGCCCCAACCGCTACCCCCTACGATTACCGCATCATTAGAACAACCCGATCTATTTCAACGCGTTGAAATAGATCTGCCAGAGCCCGAGCAACCAGATGATATTCACAAATCCGCTCTCCCGTCTGCGACTACCGAGCGGTTTGTAAACATCGATGGGGAGAGTAATATTGAAAAACCCATAGACGATGTTCATCAACAAACGAAAATGAGCGAAGCGAATGAAAGTGTAGTTGATGAATATCAGCAAGGAGAGGGGCGCGGGCTAATGACTAACGAAATAGATGACATAATGAAAAAATATGGATGGTATCTCGGAGCGATAGCAAGTGATGAAATCTACAAACTAAATCCAGAAAAAAGAAAGCGATACGGATTTATTATGAATTTAGATAATCACAAACAAGCGGGGTCTCATTGGATTGCTATATGGGTAAGTCTAGATAAAGACAGGAGTGTTGAAGTGTATGACCCATTAGCACTTTACCAACCAACGGAAGACTTTCAGCAACAAATGAAAAGGCTAATAGATAAAAGCCACCCCGATAGTTATTTATTGATGAAGGTCAATCAAGTAAAGCAACAGAGTGATACTTCCTCAACTTGTGGATGGCACTCAATGAGGTTTTTAATGGAGCGGGCGAGAGGTGTAAGGTTTAAATTCGCCAGTGGTTTCACAGACCTAAAAGAAGACGAAGCAGAAAAGTTAAAAGCACAGAATGGTTATGGCGAGGGATTTAATACATTCATCTAAAATATTATTTGTATAATATACAATGGACTATAAGGGAGGTCGTGCGACGGGTATCTATTACATAAATAGCAAAAATAGAATAACGGGGACAGACAGCGACTTTACACACGAAGTCAATATGAAGGGTCTAGACAATCCCACACATTGTAAAATTCTTCATATCTATGTTCCAAAGTCGTATTACTCTGTGGCTTCACCATATAATACTTTTACATTATCCGAAGACGGATATGAGGCTTTAATTACAATACCTGAGGGAAACTACACAATGAACAATCTAAAAAATAAACTATCTGAGGTGTTATCCGCAGACAGCCCAAATAATTATACTTATGTTGTATCCAGTAATAATACCAACATAGAACCAGAGGATGGCAAATTAACATTCAGTGTGTCAGAGAATAATGGAATTCAACCGCGGTTTATATTTGATGCTGATACACGTATTCACGAGGTAATGGGTTTTGATAGAAATTCAACATATTTCTTTGCTAATGATTTAATTAAATCGCCAAATGTAATTATTCTAACTGGTGAAAAAACATTGTATCTTCAATCAGACTTAGTGAATGAAGGAGATAATCATGTGCTACAAGAAATATACACTGCCAACGAAATTCCATTTGGTTCTGTCATTTATGACGGCTCTGGTAGTGAATACGGGAAAACATTGTCAGCAAGTTCAAACAATGTGTTTAGGTTTTACTTGACAGACGAAAACGACCAAGCAATTAATCTTAATGGTTTAGGTATCGTTATGACTTTATTGGTTTATCGTGAAACTAATTATTTTAATTTATTTAATTCATTCTTCAATCTATTGAAAGCGAGGTAAAGATATTTTAATTTTGAATTATTTATTTTTTTCTATAAATATATTCTCGTGAATTAGTTAATCTACGCTACTTCAAAAAAAAACAAAAGCAAAAATGCCAGTAATGTATGGTGGTGAGTTGGTTCATCAGACTAAGGAACTGCTAACTGGTAAGTATGAATTGAACAAACTTACTGCCCGTGAAGGGTCGGCTGATGTTAACATTACAACTGCTGGTGGAAATGAAAGCACCTTTGAAATCCCTACTCGTCCTTTGAACCTTGCCCGTAGTGTCTTGCGACTTACTTACACACCTGCCGCATCTGCTGGTTATAATCGTATGTTTATGGACTGCTTGCCAATGATACAAAGAATTGAACTGCGAAGCCGAAGCGGTCAATATTTGTGTAATCTTCAACACGTGGGCAATTACACTAAGATGATTTGGAAGCCCGAAATTAAATATGAAAAATTTATGGCACTTGAAAACCACGGGGCGGGTGTATCTAGCGGGGCTATGCTTCAAAAGTGTAATGCTGGAAAGATTGAAATTGGAACTAGAGCAGAAAGAAAGGCAATTGCTGATGCTGCTGCGGCTGGGACTTTAAGAGATGCTGTTCAAGCATATTACAAAGTGCCACTTGTTAATGCCCGCCGTCATAATGATACTGCTCTCGCCGATAGCACTGGTGGGGATTATAGTTTGGTTAATGTTCCTTTTGAGGAGGCTAAGTATTTTGAAGGTGGCGGTAATGGAACGGCTACACCCGTCATTAAAGTTAAACTTCCGTTGGGTATGATTTTTGGAACTATTTTTGAATTAGATAAGACTATCGGATTTAACGAAATTTTGGATTTGCGAATTGTGTGGGAGGGAACTAACCGCTTTACATTCTATGGAACTGATGTGAGCAGTATTTCTACTGGTGCTGCACAGGTGGCTGTTGGTGCTACTATTTCAAACTTAAATCTGTTTCTTGCCGTAGAGACTGACCCAAATGTCGTCCTTGGCGTACAGCAGAAGATTGCGGGAGAAGGTTTCCCATTTAAGATTGAATACCCTATCTCTTGGAAGCAGAACCTCTCAACAGCAAGTCAAAATTTCGTTGTAAAAATGAACCGCTCACAGGGTGAGAGAATTAGAAGAATTTATACTTCCGCATTCCACAACGATGAAAATAAAAACACCGCTTTTGACAATGATAACAGAGCGGATGCAAAAATTACTTCATACTATACAACTCTGGATGGCTCTCGTCTTCAACAATTTGACATTGACACCTCTGAGAATGAAGACTATATGATTTTGAAGGATAAGTTGAAGGGTAGTGCTATCCTAAACAGCGATGTCTATCATTACAACTGGTTTCATGTTGATACTTGGGACAACAACCGCCCGCTTTGTGATAAGGATACTGACGGGTATGAGGTGAGTGGTCTGAGCCTTGACACTGAGAGGCGATATGAGTTCGTTTCAACTACTGCTGGAAACAATCTTAACCATTACACTTTTGCCATTCTTCAACGAAGTGTGCTTGTGAAGGGAATTGAAATTCTAATGTCGTAAGAGGCGATTATTAATTTTGTTAGTTAATTTATTTTTTTATTATTAATATATAATGTCCCACCAACGAAATTTGATAGCACAAAATCCAGATGGAGAATTTATAAATGTCAGTGTTGGATATGATGGTAATATGGAAACAAATAATTCAAAAACCGCTTTTGGTGAAGCAGTAGTAGGTCAATTAACACCAGTATTACAAGAAATCTTTCCATATACCATTAATACTAGGATATGGACAAAAACAGAAACAAAATCGTCTGTGTCATTTTTGAATAATATGGCTGAATTGAAAACAACTGCTAATGCAACGGCAGATGCTGGATTAGTAAGTAAAAGGAGAATAAAATATAGAACTGGAATGGGTGTCCTTGCCCGCTTTACTGCTATATGGACAACGGATGATACAAAAGATTACTATTCATTTATTGGAATAGGAAATGATCTCGTTGATGATCTCGTTGATGGATTTTATTTTTACAAAAATCAAGCAGGAATGAATATCGCTCATATTAAAGGAGGTGTTGCAGTTTATATTGACCAAGTAGATTGGAATGACCCGTGCGATGGAACTTCTGCTATGCCTGACTTAGACTGGAGCAAAGGAAATGTATTTCAAATTCAATTTCAGTATCTTGGGTTTGGTGCTATTAAGTTTTATATTGAAAATCCCATAACAGGATTATTTCAATTAGTTCATATGATTGAGTATGCGAATGCGAATGAAGGTGTAAGCCTGCGAAATACAACATTACCTTTTACGGCAGTAATGAGAAATGATGCGGCGCTTGGAATACAAATTCTTAAAACAGCGAGTGCTAGTTTATTCATTGAGGGGTTGAATACTATTAATACAAGTATAACAAACGAAGTGGAAGGAAGTAAAGCAGCAAACACCACTGAAAGTCCTATTATTAGTATAAGAAACAAAGCAACATTTGATGCTGGCGGTGCTAATTTGGCAAATTATTCAAATGTTTATCCCACTTTGATAAGTATTACAAATGAAGATACTAAGTCGAATGTTGTCAGAATGGTATTAAATGGAACACTAACTGAAGCAGGTTTTGCGGATGTTGATTCTAAGTATTCAATTGTAGATACTGACACAAAGGCGAGTGCTATTGCAAACGGAACAATAATTTTTAAACTATATGTTAATTCTCAATCAACTCAACAAATCAATCTTAGAAGTTATGATATATACCTATCACCGAGTGATGTATTGACTTTTACACAGAAGTCTGTCTCTACTGGTGGAGGAGGAAATATCAATATTATTGCTAACTTCATAGAAGACCAATAGATATTTGCAAATCTACACTCCAATCTCAAACTTGTTTGAGATACCCCGCTCCCGTGTGTTTTGCAAACATCGTGAAAAAATAAAAAAATATTACATCGTAAAAACGATGTTTTAGAAATAGACGATAAATCTTGCGATTAGCAAGATAGAAGTCTAATTTCTAAAATATCAATCATAGGTATTTTTTTACCGCATCTTTGTTATTAAAATAAGGTTGTTGAATTAAATATTCAAGGTATGGTTTATCAATCTTAGCAACATCTTCAATTTTCATTTTTTTATACTTACCATATTGAAGAAAAATGTCTGCTTCGTGTTGTTGTTCTTCTTTCTTTGCAATTTCTACCCCTACATTAGCCTTTATTTCAGTAATCCCCGTTTCTTTTAAATCTGCAGTCGTAAAAGGAGTGCTCTGCTCTTCGTCCATTATAGCCTCCAACGGAATAACTACTTTCACATTATCATCTCTTGGTTTATATTGCTCATAGAAAGAAACAATGTCGGGTTTAGTCCATTTAATAGTGGGTTTCTTAACTTCGCTGTCAAGGTTCCATTTTTCAATTTCATTCAAGTAGTCCTGCTTTGTGCTTAGGTCTGTCATTGATATACTATTAATATTATTTTTTTATTAATTTTATTTAAGAGTATATATTATGTTGTATATACTAAGCGGAGTAATGTTTAAAACAAAGAAAGAAATAATAGTATATATAAGAAATATTCTCAGCAAATATAAGCACAATGAAAAGTTAAATGAAAACGATAGTAATTTTATTAAGGGTATTATAATTAATCATCCTGATTATAAGACGAAATTTGAACATTTGATAAATTGTGAAATTGATGTTGAAAATAATGGATATGGTAGTAAGCACTTTCGTATAGGAGAAAAAGCATTTTCGTGGTATAATTGTATTAATTACATTGGGGTAAATAAAGAGAAACAAATGATGAGATACACCAAGACCAAATTTAATGATGCGTGTAGAAATACTATAAAAAATTAAATGGAAGAATATTTAAATAGAATGGTAATAGACATTTTCATTGAGCCGAAATATATATGTGAAATAACAAAAGAAATACACGATAGAAAAAACGTTCATGTTGACCATCACTTTGAAAAAATAAAGTTTAAAGAAATTACAGACCGATATTTAGAAGAGAATAAATTAAATTATCGCAATGTAGAAACAGAAGAAAGAGAAGACTTTAGAGAAATTCTAAAAGAGCCACACTATACACAATTTAACAATTTTCATAGAAAAAGCGATATTAAGAATAATTAAAAAAGAGATAAATTTAAAGGAGAATGTAGTGTGATTATAGAATATATTTAACAATTTCTTTTTTGAGTTCTGGATAGTTTACCATCATCGGTTGCTTGTTCAACCATATTAAGTATTGCTTGTCAAATACAGCGACATCAGCAACGGACTTCCCCTTATATTTTCCAATAGGTAGCAATCCTTGTTCTTGAAGTTTTTTACTTTCAGATTTATATTCATTTACATGACCATCAATGACTTGCTTGATATCGTCCAAAGTAAATGTTTTATTATTGATAGAAAGTTTTTCAAATTTTTCCGCGAGAGACTTGAGAGACATTAGTATATACTATAGGATATAAAAAATAAAAAATTAATTAATTGATATTTGAAAATCCACACTCCAATCTCAAACTTGTTTGAGATACCCCGCTCCCGTGTGTTTTTCAAACATCGATGTTTATCAATATCTCAAACAAGTTTGAGATTACGAGTATGAGTGAAACGAATGAAAGTGAAGTTGATAAATATCAATAGTAGCCGAATGGTCTCGTTTCAATTGCGTTATCAATAACTCCTATAACCTGTCGTTTCGTGTATGAAGTATTCGCTTGTTATCTTTTTCTTTTGCTTGTCTCTTGTTATCTTGCTGTTTTCTACAATCACAACCTTACCAGACTTCTCAATTCGTTTAGCAATACATTTCTCTTCATCTGTTTTCAATAGTTCTAGTAATTCGTTTTTTCCTTTCTCATACAATTCAGTGTTCTTTAGTCCCAAGCCACAACTGATAACACTTAACATATTAGGTAGGTTTAATGCTTTGTTAGTCTCATAGTTCATGCTAAACCCCTTTACTTTCATACAGGCTTGTCCATTATCCAATACATATCCATAACATTTCGGCCCGCCCCCAACAAAGGTTTTTATTTTGGCTCCACCTAATTCATCAGTCCATTCACCTAATAATTCACCTGTTTTTTCTTCTACTTCTCCTTTTGTTAAGTCAGTAGTATATATTACACTATCGGTATCGTGGTATAATATTCTGTATCCTAATTTGTCCATCTTATCATAAAGCCTCATTCTAGCATGGCATGTAGTAAATAGAGCAATAACAATATTTGTTTTAATTGGGTCGCTCACAGCATCCTGTTTTAAGTCATAACTTGCTTCCACTACATCTTCATTAACTATATTAATGTTAATGTTGTCAATTGTCTTATCGTTCATTAGTTTGTATAAATCATCTTTGTCTCTTATAAATTTAGTTTGTGTTTTATTTTGTTTTTCTCCAAATTTTCCCCATAAAGAGTTTAAGCGCAACTTGGCAACAGCTCTTCTTCCAGAGTTCTTTTCTATTTTATCTTTATCCATTCTAACACCCATTTTAATTTCCATATTGTCAATGTAGCGATTTTTATCTTCATCTGTGATACATCCTTTTGGGTATCCTGTAGACTCTTGTTTTACCTTGATAAAGGTTTTAATGTATTCTTTGAATAAACTATCACTTTGTTCAACCCAGTTCCACACTTCATATACTTTCATCAATTTGTATCCTTTGTCAAGTGCCTTATAGATTTCTGGAGTAGCCCATGTTCCTGTTAATGCTCGCTCATTATCAGAGTGATTACATTGGCCGTGGTGTCCTGTCATCCCGCACTTATCGCATAGGTAATACATCATCTTACCTCTGTCTGCTTTTGGTAAGACTGGATGAATTAAGACCTTAGGAGGTAGCATTTTTGCTTTTACAATTCCGAAATAGACTTTATTAATAATATTCATTGCTACTTGTTTTCTTTCTGTCTCATTCTTTGGATGTATGATTTCATGGTGCCCTGTCGGATAAGGGTCATAATACATAACAGCGGGATACAATCCAGAGACATCAATGTAATTAGCATATTCACTTTCATGTCTTGATTTCCAGTATAATGTGAGAGCATTAGTTCTGCCTCCAAACATTGCTTCTCTCGGACTTAATCGTTCTTGCTCCATAATTTGTTCATTTGTATCTTCTGCCAATACTTGACTTGTTCTAGATAGTCTCCATTCGCATTCCCAAATAGTAATGACTTTGGATACTCCGTAGAGTTTGCTCAATAAAACTTCTCTTGACTTTGTATTTTTATATAGTTCTCCCATAGTCTTATTTTTCTTAATATTCATTGTATTGCTGTTATAGCACTTCTGACATCCGTGCCAATGACATCCATAAAACTCATAAGCAACTTTGTTTTTTTCGTCCCATCCATCTACGTATACATTGGACTGCTTTGAGTTGAGGTAAAACATTTTTTCACCTCCATTGAAGGCATGTTTAATGTCAGTATTGTCTAATCTACTACGATATGCTAACCATTCAACACATGCCCGTGAGGTCATCCTGTTTTGCTTTTCATTCTTCAATACAGCAATTGATTTCTCAGGCATAAATTTACCACGATATAATGCCATCACACAACTCGCAATTGTTGTATATCTAAAAGGGTCAATACCGAATTCTAGAAACGAGTTTCTAAACATCATACAGCCTCGTCTCAATATATCAACATCGGAATGGCAATACTCAGCAATTTCTTTTTTCATATCAAAGTGGTCATTACCTTGCCCATCATACCATTTTAAGAATTCTTCTCTTTTATCTCCTTTCATTGTGTTGTATCCGTAATGTTTCTTATGTGGCATTACACCTACATAATTTTGATTTTTTGAAGTATTGAAGAAATGTGGAAAGTAGCCTTTTTTAAGTTCATTCAATCCAAATGTCTTAGGAAAATCAGCCAATGGCATCGGAAGAAAACTTAGACTATCAATAAATCTAAATTTCTTATGTATCATCATCATAATTTTACCACCTTGATAAATGACAAATGGTGCATGTCCATTATCAACTAACCACTTGAGAATAAACTGACAATCGTAGCCTCTGGAGTTATGTGCTATGAATGTATAGTCATTATGCTTGATATCAAATATCCACTTACAGCAGTCATCAATATTCTTGTGAATTATTGGTATGCTGTCGTTGAAATACTGGCTTTCAGTATGATTAACGATATGTTCACCTGTGTCTTGTGTTGCCTCAAAATCAAAGAATACATATTTTTCTGTTGGCGGTAGGATTGCTTTTTGAGATATTTCGCATTTGTGTTCTAGTGGTTGTATTTCTTTACAATTACGACACTTCGCATATCCGCATTTATGTCCATCTTTAGTTTTATAATTTGTTCCGCATTCATTACATTTTGCTTTTTCATCGCACATATTAGAAATGTTCTTATTCTCCAAAGCATCCTTTTTATGGTTGATGTAATATTGCTTGTTAGGAAAGTTTCTACAACATTCTTTACATTCAATCCACTTAGATTTATCTTTTATACCTTGACAGCCAGATACTCCGCATATATTACATACAAATTCGCACGAGTGTGTGTTCATATATCCTCTTAGGCATAACTCACAGAAGTTCTTTTTACTTAGCATAGACTTCATGTTAGTTATAGCATCGTAATGTCCTTCTGTTTTGAGAATATAAAGATTAGTAAGCCGTTCGCCGCTGGCATCAAGTAGATCTGTTTTATAAACGATTTTGTCAGGGAATTCAACAATAACCAAATTATAGTTAATGTAATTAGCAAATATATTAATCTCTGGAATACCTCAGACATTTTCAATAACATTTGCTTTCTCATGTACTTCTCTTGCCAATTCTTCTTGTATCTTTCTTCCTTTCATAATCTGTGAATATTTTTCATTATTTTCTTTTTTTGCTCGGACTACAACAATTGCCCTTGCTAAGCATATGTTATCGGTGTTGTTGATTTGGATAACCCCTCTTTTCTTATAGATATCTAATTTGTTAATAACTTGTAGCATTGTTCCTCCTGTAGGCATCTTAATAGATTTTAATACAAACTTTAAATTATCAATATTTGCTCCTTTTTCATCAGTATAAAGGCTTTCATTACTTTGAAATATATTAGATAACCTTTCCAATACATCTTCAACAGAGATTTCGTTAATAGGTTTCATACTTGTTGATACGGCTCCATAGTGTCCATTTATAAATTCAATACTTAAACTGACTTTACTATTAGTAGGATGTCTTTGAATAAAATCTTTTAGGATAATTCCAATAAAATTTATTACATCTCTAATACTGAATGAATGAATGTTTCCAGTAATCCTCACTTTATACTGGCTCTCATTGATTCCGAGTTTGTGTTCTTCGCTATTGTCCCGCAATATATTGTAATTACCATATCGCATCAAGTCTCTGACATTCTCCTGTCTGATACTTTGAGAAATTTCAATAGGCAATGGAGGAGCAATAGGAATATTTTGTTGTTGGAAGTACGAAACACCTCTTACTCGGTTTAAGTAATTTTGGGCTGTTGGTGTATCAATCCGTATATACCTATTACTTGGTTGAATAAACAGCGCATCATGTCTCCTAACATGTTTAATTTCATAATTTATCTTGTATTCCCTTAGTTTGTCTAGCCGATAGACAACACCTTTGTAGTCGTGTGTGTCCATAACTATACACCAAGAAATATAAAAATTTTGGAATTAATTAATTATGTGTCCTTAATGTGTCCTTTAATATTATGTGTCCTTATCCTTAACATGAATTAAAAAATTTTGATAACATTAAAAAAATTATATTGCTGGGCACTTATTTCTACTTCATTCTGTATGAGTTATAAGAAGCATTGTATGAACTAGTATCAAGACGCTGATTATATCCTCTACCACAATGACAATTACTTTCCATATATCCACACATATTACATCGTTCGTCTGTGTTGTTAGTAATTGATTGCGATATTTTCTTTGGTTTTTCTTTTATATATTGTTCATATTTTGGAATAATTATCTCATTATGGTATTTGTTTGCTAGTTCCATTGCTTGCTCAAATGTTCGTTTCTTGCCAATACAGAAACTTTTACATTTACTTTTTTTACCTTCATACCATTGTACTCTTACCATAGGTCTCTTTATGTTCTTTTTAACCATAACGCATCCCCTAGAAATTGAAAAATGTTCGGTGTCCATTTGTTTTATATTTAAGTGTCCTTATTCTTAAATGAAATTATAACACATAGATAACCTGAATACCGCCACTGGTGCCACCAGATGGATATTCTAGAAAATTCTATTTCCGGAATATCACCATGCGACACCAAAACACTGCGGTGTTGGTGTGTTTTTAGGCTAAAAACAGAAAATCAGAATTCTGTCTGGACAACTTTTGGAAAAGCAGAAAAGTCCAAAAGACTTCTTGTATTAATCAAAAAAATTTGGAGACATTGTCTTATAGTGGAATTTTGTTTTGGACTCCAAACAAAGACACTATATAAAAAATCAAACTTTCAATAGGAGAGGTTATTTCAACGATTTGAAATATTTTATTTTTTTAATGTCGCGACTTTGCGATTAATAGGAGAGCGAATTTAGCCGTTATCTCTCTTGCTACACCATGTCTCCAAAAAATGTCTTATAGTGGCACCTATACTACTACTGGAGAGAGAGCCATCCTCAAGACACTAACGCTATTTCCTCTTTCGAAAAACTGCTAAACACCTATCTGCTCACAAATGATAAATGTTCACCATAATCAATATAGTTATAGATCCGATCTTATGTTCTTTTCAGTCTTTTCTACATGTACAAGTACATCTTCTCATTTCTCATATTTACAAGTTTCTTATAGTCTTGTCTACATGCACATCTTCTGATTTCTCATTACAAGTTTAAGTTACGACTACCACGGTTAACAGTGTTAATTTACACAGCAGTATTTTGTTTTAGGTGTCTTGCCTGTAATAATCAATGTTGTTCTAAGTAAACAATCTAAAGAAGTCACAGTGGAAGTATATAAGAAATTCAGAAAGTTTCTATTTCAGAACAAATTCCCCGCCAGCCACCAGATCCTACCTAACCCGGTAACCGGCCAATGAATCAGCCAAAATTGCCAAATCAAACAAATCTCAGTCATATCTCTGCCACCTTCCAAAGTGGCCGAAAACACGGAGCCAAACGAGTTCAGCTACAGCTCAGCACCACAAAAAAGAAACATGACATTCAAAAAAAGTGAACTTCTTTATATTATATTGCAACGAAGTAGGCAGCAGGTGTGTTGGGAGAGAAAGTGAGAGGGAGAGAGGGAGGGGGCTCACGGTAAGGTCAGAAAATATACCTGGGCATCGCGCCCAGCTGTAAAACCAACAACAGTCACAACTCTCAATATAGCTACGACAGAGCAAGCCAAAAAAAAACCTAAACACACAAGAGAAATAGAAATACTGTATACAATTAAGTATATGCATAACAATAACACCAGAATGTATGTCTTGCATGCATGTCTTGCATACATGTCTTGCAGTATGTCTTGTATGTATGTATGTAGTGAGAGAGAGAGAGAGAGTGTGTGTGTGTGTGTGTGTGTTTGTTTTTGTGTCTGTGTGTGCGTGAATGTGTGTTTGTGTTTGTGCGTGTATGTAAGTATGTATGCATTATGTGTGTATGTCTATTATGCATGCATGTTATGTATGTACACATGTATGTATGTATTGTGTGTCTGTATGCGTGTACGGGCGAGGGTGTGCGTGTATGTGTGCATGTGTGTATGTCTTTGTGTACGTCTGTGTATGTGTGTGTAGCGCGTGCATGTATGTTTGTGTGTTTGTGTGTTGGTGTTCGTATCATGGTGTGTGTGCGTGTGCGGGCGCGCGCTTTTGTGTGTGTGTGTGTGTGTGTGTGTGTGTTTGTGTTTGTGTTTGTGTATGTTTGTATGTATGTATTATGTGTGTTGGTGTGTATGTGTGCGTGAGCGTGAGTGTGTGCGTGTGTGTGATGGTGTGTTTCCTCGTGTTTGTCGTATGTATGTATGTATGTATGTATTATGTGTGTTGGTGTGTATGTGTCTGTGTGCGTGAGCGTGAGTGTGTGCGTGTGTGTGATGGTGTTTCCTCGTGTTTGTCTTTGTGTGTATGTATGTATGTATGTATTATGTATGTGTTTGGTGTGTTTGTGTTTATGTATTTGAATGTATGTTCGTGTTATGTGCCTGTTTATGTGTGTAGGTGTGTGTGTGTGTGTGTGTGTGTGTGTGGGTGGGTGGGTGGGTGGGTGGGTGTGGGCGTGCGTTGGTGTGTTGGTGTTTGTATTAACGCTCCAAGTAGTTTACATTTTCCTTTGGTAGGTTGCAAGGTGCCAGACCAGTGCACCAGGGATCCCAGCAACCCCAACGATCATTCGTTTGGCTCCGTGTTTTCGGTCACGGGGGATGAGAAAGAAATCGAGAGAGAGATAGAGAGAGTAAACAGCTGCGGACTGTGTGGGCATGTGTGGGTATTTGTTTGCATGTGTAAGTATGTACTATTATGTGTGTCAGTCTGTGTGTGTGTGACTTGTGTGTGTGTGTGTGTGTGTGTGGGCATGTGTGTGTTGTGTTGGTATTTGTGTGCATGTGTACGTATGTACTATTATGTGTGTCAGTCTGTGTGTATGTGTATACCTATGTAAATATGGAGCTTTAATAACATATTTTACTATTGCGAAGTGAAATATATACGTTTGAGAAATCAAAAGCGAAATTAGAAGCACAGGAGAGAGAGCCATACTCAAGACACTAACGCTATTTCCTCTTTCAAAACACTGCTAAACACATATCTGCTCACAACTAATGTACGTTCATATTTACACCATATTCAATATAGTAATAGGTCCGATCTCATATTCTACGTACTATGTACATCTGATTTCTCATTACAAGTTTCTGAATTTCTGATTTCTTATATTTCACCGCGACTTCGTCAGACTTGTTTACTTAGAACAACCTTGATTGCTCTAGGCAAGAACAACTAAAACAAAATACTTCTCTATTAGTATTAAACTTGTAATGAGAAATCAGAAGATCCACATGTAGACAAGATTATAAGAAGCAGGTTTTTTGCTTCCTGAGGGAAGAAATTTTCCCCGCCCGCCAGCGAGGCCAGCCAGGCCAGCCACCAGGTCTGACCTTGAGCACCCGGATAATCAGCCAAAAATTGCCCCCAAAAAAAAAATCCATTCACCTTTCTGCACCTTTCCAGAAGTATTTATCGTATTGTTGCTTTGTTAGGCCTCGTCCACCCCAAAGTTCTCGCCAACACTCATCATATACATACAAAAGAAATACTGTATGGAATTAAGTATAGACATAACATAACAATAACACCAGAATGTACGTCTTGCATGTATGTCTTGTATGTATGTATGTAGTGCGTGAGTATGTATCTGCGTATTTGGTGTTTGTGTCTGTGTGTGCGTGAGTGTGTGTTCGTGTTTGTGTTTGTGTGTATGTATGTATGTACATACATATGTCATATGCATGTATGTGTTCATACCTGTATGTCATGTATGTCATGTATGTACATATGTATGTAGTTTGTGTGTATATGTCTGTGTGGGGGCGAGGGTGTGCGTCTATGTGTGTGTTGATCTTTGTGTGTGTGTGTGTGTGTATGTAAGCATGTATGTATGCATGTATGTATGTGTATGTCTATGTGTGTGTGTGTGTGTGTGTGTGCGTGTGCGGGCGCGAGTGTGTGTGTGTTTGTGTGTGTTTATGTGTGCATGTATGTATTATGTTTGTATGCATGTATTCTGTGTGTATGTTTGTATGTGTGTGAGCGTGAGTGTGTGCATGTGCGTTTGGTATGTTTCTTTGTGTTTGTCTTTGTGTGTGTATGTGTATATGTATTATGTGTGTGTTCGTGTGTTTGTGTTTATTAAGTATTTGTATGCACGTATTATGTACCTATGTGTGTGTGTGTGTGTGTGTGTGTGTGTGTGCGTGGGCGTGTGTTGGTGTGTTGGTGTTTGTATTAACGCTCCAAGTAGTTTCGCACGTCCTTTGGTAGGCTTTTGCAAGGTGCCAGACTACTAGTATTGCCCACAAGGGATCCCAGCAACCCCGACAATCATTCATTTGGCTCCGTGTCTTCGGTCAACGGGGTATGATAGAGAGTAAACCGCTGCGGAGGGAGGAGGGAGGAAGAAGGAGGGAGGAAGCAGGAAGGAAGAAGGAAGGAGGAGGAAGGAGGAAGAAGGAAGAAGGCAGAGGAAGGAATCGAAGAAGGAAGAAGCAAGGAGGAAAGAGAAAGCACTGCCAAGAAGATGGAAACATGTAGAGTAGTAATAGCACAGACAAGGAGCCTTAGGACAAGCTCCAGCAGGAAGGTGCGCCAAAACGAAAAAAAAACAAATCCGGCAGCACTTTCTTCTTTAGCACCCCTGCAACCTTTTAATCAGAAATCAGAAAGTCAGAAATTGGTTTTTTCTTTCCCGGACTGACGGGCGGGGGCCCCAGTCCATCCGTCCGGGAAAAAAAAAAAAAAAAAAAAAGTTCCGAATGGTTTCTGATTTTGCAAGGATTGCTGCACGGCTTGCAGGGGTTATGCAAAAGCTGCAAGCAGGAAGCGCGCGAGAGAACAACAAAAAAATTTTACCCTGGCCCCTCCCTCTCACGCCCCCCTTTCCCTCCGTCCGTCCGGAAAAAAAGAAGAAAAAAAAGGAGAGTTCCGAATTTCTGATTTCTGATTTGGCAAGGACATGCTGCACGGGCTGCAGGGGGGTTGCTACAGCTGCAAGGGGGAAGCGCGCGAGAGAACGAATATTTTTTTTCTTAGCATAGTGCTGTAGCACAACCCCTGCAACCCGTGCTACAGCAGCACGTGATTTGCAAAATCAGAAATCAGAAATGCGGAATTTTTTTCCCGCGCGGAAGGGAGTGAGGCAACGCGCGCGACAAAGAAGAAACAATTTCTTTTGTCCCCTGCCCCCTCCCTCCGCCCCGCCCTCCCCCTCCCTTCCGCCGTCCGTCCGAAAGAAAAAAAACGGAGTTCCGAATTTCTGATTTCTGCGAGTACGCGAGTGAGCAAGTGAGCGAGCAAGTGAGTGAGTGAGCAAGTGAGTGAGTGAGTGAATGAGTGAATGAGTTAGTGAGTGAGTTAATGAGTCAGCAAGTGAGTGAGTGAGTGAGCGTGTGAGTCAATGTGTGAGTGAGTGAACGAGTGAGTGAGCAGGTGAGTGAGTAGGTGAGCGAGTGAGTGAGCGAGTAGGTGAGCGAGTAGGTGAGCGAGTGAGTAAGCGGCCTCTGGCTGTTTAGCTAGGTTGGCGGACGGCGAGAGTGTTGGACAAGGGATTGGCGAGAGGGAGCGTGTACGAGGCGGAGGGTTCGGGGGGAGAGCGAAAAAGATTTCTGGCGAGGGGGATCGCGGCTGTAGCACCCCCTGCAATTCGTGCTACAGCAGCATGTTGCTTGCAAATCAGAAGCCAGAAATCCGGAATTCGGTTTTTTTCACTGCCTGATGGACGGGCGGGGAGGGGGGGGGGGGGGGGGTGGGAAAGCGCGCTCGAGAATGAAACAAAAAAGTCCATGCCCCCCTCCCTCCGCCCCCCTCCCGTCCGCCTGTCCGAAAAAAAAGGGGCGGGGGGGGGGGGTGGGGAACAGAGTTCCGAATTTCTGATTTCTGATTTTGCAAGACATGCTGCTTGGGTTGCAGGGGGTGTACTACAGCTGCAAGAAGGAAGCGCGCGAGAACAAAAAAAGTTTTCACCCCTCTCCCCCCTTTCCGCCCGTCCGTCCGGGGAAAAGAAGAAAAAAAAAAAAGGTCCGAATTTTCAAAGACATGCTGCACGGGCTGCAGAGGGTGTACTACAGCTGCAAGGGGGAGCGCAAGCGAGCAGAATTTTTTCCTTAACATGGTGCTGTAGCACACCCCTGCAACCCGTGCTACAGCAGCACGTTTGTTTGCATTATCAGAAAACAGAATTTCGGAAACAGTTGTTTTTTCCCGCGCGAAAGGGAGGGGGCAACAGACGCGAGAATGAAGAAACAAGGTTTTTCGGTCCCCTGCCCCTCCCTCCGCCCCACCCCACCCCCCCCCCCCCCCTCCCCTTCCGCCGTATGTCCGAAAAAAGTAGAAAAAACAAAACAGAGTTCCGAATTTCCTACTTCTGCGAGTACGAGTGAGCAAGTGAGTGAATAAGTGAGTAAGTGAGCATGTGAGTGGGTGAGTTAGTAAGAGAGCAAGTGAGTGAGTGAGCAAGTGAGTGAGCAAATGTGAAGTGAGTGAGCAAGTGAGTGAGCAAGTGAGTGAGTAGGTGCGCGCGAGTGAGTGAGCGGCAGGGGGGCACCACAGCCCCCTCTGGCAGTTAAGCTAGGTTGGTTTTTGTCTGGCGGGCGGCGAGAGTGTTGGACGAGGGATGGGCGGGAAGGAGCGTGTACGAGGCGGAGGGGTGGAGGCAGAGCGAAAAAGATTTTTGGCGAGGGGGCTCGCGGCTGTAGCACCCCTGCAACTCGTGCTACAGCAGCATGTTGTTTGCAACGTAAGAAAATAGAAACTCGGAAATCGGTTTGTTTCCCCCGCTTGATAGACGGGCGGGAGGGAGGGGAAGGGGGGAGGCTCAGGAACCTGCTAAAATCCATGAAAAAAATGCCCCCCCCCCTTCTCCATCCTTCTCGCCCCCCCCCCCCCCCCCGTCCGTCTGTCAGAGAAAAAGAAGAAAAAAAAACAGTTAGAATTTCTGATTTCTGATTTGGCCAAGACATGCTGCATGGGTTGCAGGGGGTACGCTAGAGCTGCAAAAAGAAGGCGCGCAAGAGAACAAAAAATTCTTTCGCCTGCCCCTTCCCCCTCCCGTCCTTCCGCCCGTCCGTCCGAAAACAAAGAAGAAAAAAAAAAACAGAGTTCCGAATTTCTGATTTCTGATTTGGCAAAGACATGTTGCACGGGCTGCAGGGAGTGTGCTGAAGCTGCAAGGGGGAAGCGCGCGAGAGAGCGAACAATTGCTTCCTTAGCATGGTGCTGTAGCACACCCCTGCAACCCGTGCTACGGCAGCATGCTGTTTGCAAAATCCCAGAAATTTGATTTTTTTTTTTTTTTTTTTTGTTTTTTCCCCTAGACGGACGCGCGGAAGGGAGGGGGGCAAAGCGCGCGAGAATGAATAAACAAAAAAAATTTTGGTCCCCTGCACCCTCCCTTCCCCCCCCCCCCCCCCCCCCCCCCCCCACCACACACACACCTCCGCCGTCCGTCCGGAAAAAAAAAACAGAGTTCCAAATTTTTGATTTCTGCGAGTACGTGAGTGAGTGAGCAAGTGAGTGGTTAGTGAGTGAGTGAGCAAGTGAGTGGGTGAGTGAATGCGTGAGTGAGTGAGCAAATATGTGAGCAGGTGAGTGAGTGAGCAGGTGAATGAGTGGGTGAGCGAGTGAGTGAGCGAGTAGGTGAGCGAGTGATAAGCGGCGGGTGGCACCATACCCCACTCTGGCTGTTAGCTAGGTTAGTTTGTGTCTGGCGCGAGAATGTTGGACGAGGGATGGGCGAGAGGGAGCTTGTACGAGGCGGAGGGGTGGGGGTAGAGCCAAAAAAGATTTCTGGCGAGCGGGCTCGCGGCTCTGCCTGCAACTCGTGCTACAGCAGCATGTTGTTTGCAAAGTTAGAAATTAGAAACTCGGAAATCGGTTCCCCCCCCCCCCCCCCGCCTGATGGAGGGCGGGAGAGAGGGGGGAGCGAGCTCGAGAATGAAGCAAATTTTTTACCTATGCCCCCTTCCCGTACGTCCGTCCGGAACCAAAAGAAAAAGCACAGAGTTCCGAATTTTTCATTTCTGATTTTGCAAAGGCATGCTGCACGGGTTGCAGCAAGAAGGAAGCGCGCAAAAGAACAAAACAAGTTTCCCCTGCCCCCTCCTTCTCCCCCGCCACCCCCGCCCCCCTCCCCCCCCCCCCCCCCCCCTTCCGCCCGTCCGTCAGGAAAAAAAGAAACAGAGTTCCAACTTGCTGATTCTGATTTGGCAAAGACATGCTGCACGGGCTGCAGGGGTTGTGCTACAGCTGCGAGGGGGAAGCGCGCGAGAGAGCGAAAATTTTTCCTAATTTGGAAATAGTTTTTTTTTTTCGCGCAGAAGGGAGGGGGCCAACGCGCGCGAGAAGGAAGAAACAAAATGTTTTGTCCCCTGCCCCCTGTGTGTGTGTGTGTGTGTGTGTGTGTATGTAAGTATGTATGTATGTGTGTATGTGTATGTGTGTGTGTATGTGTGTGTGTGTATGTGTGTGCGGGCGCGAGTGCCCCCCCCCCCCCCCCCCCTTCCTCCCGTCCGCCTGCAAAAACAGAAGAAAACAGAGTTCTGACTTTATGATTTCTGCGAGTAAGTGAGCAAGTGAGTAAGTGAGTGAATAAGTGAATGAGTGGTTGAGTGAGTGAATAAGTGATTTAAGTAAGTGAGCAAGTGAGCGAATGCAGGAGTGAGTGAAGGAGTGAGCGAGTGA
>WBZZ01005446.1:102500-117500 GCA_019918135.1 Paulinella micropora
GCAAGAGCGACCATGGCACTGCAGGCGGCTTTGGAAGCCTTCCGTGTAGGACAACACGACGTCCTTACCAAGTTCGTGGTCTGTTATCTTTTTTTTTTTTTTTTTTTTTTTTTTTTTTTTTTACTTTTCGCTTGAACCTTTCTTTCACTTCTGTTTGTGTTCATGGGTTATCTGCTCTGAATAGGCCAATTATGAAGGCAAATCGCTCGATTTGTCGAGCAATAATCTTGGAGATGTTGGTGCTTCGGCAGTCGCCAAGGGACTGCAGGTCACACAGACTATACATGCATAAAGATATCACTACTTCAGTTCAGGACTATATGTACTACACCTATTATGAGACAACAGACTAAAATATTTAGAGAGAGAGAGAGAGAGAGAGAGTGAGAAGAGAGGGAGGTAGGGAGGGAGGAAGAGAGAGGAGAGAGAGATAGACACACACATACACAGAGATCCACCTGAAAGATCTCCAGTATCCAAACACCCAACATTCATATCTCTCTCTCTCTCTCTCTCTCTCTCTCTCTCTCTTTGCTCTCTCTCTGTGTCACACGCACACTACCCAAAATGCTTAACAACAAACATGCATATACGTATACACGTCTACATATTACACATTTACATGTGCTCATAGACACTTTTCATACACAGCATGCCAACATACTCACATACGCATCATTTTAATGCTACCAGCTGCATATTGTATTTCTTTCTCTGTCTTCTCTTTCTCTCCTCTCCCTCCCTCCCTCTCTCTCTCTCTCTCGGAAGCAGCGCCTTCAGCACCAATTTTGTTCTGCGAATCGAGCTTGACAAAAGTGTTTTCAGTGTTGTCATATAAGCATATGCTCTCTCTCTCTCTCGCTCGCTCTAATACACACACACACACACATACATACTTTATTACATACACATACACACACAAGCACACACGCACACACACACACTCGCTGTCTCACACACATACACACAAGTGCTACGGAGAGGTACCTTGAGCATATTGGCAATGGCTGCGGCGCCTGCTGGCCCAATCTTGTTGCCTCGGATGTCAAAGTCAACCAAAGTTTTGTTTACCTATTTAGTAATACAGGCCAAACAACATTTGTGAATGCTACCGCCGCGGTAGCATGCCTCTTACAAACGCAAGCATGCATTTCCAGCTCATACATCGCGCAAGCAAGAGCGAAAGCAGTACAAATAAAGTTGTACAACATCAAACAGTCATTACCCACCGTAAGTAAAGAAGCGATAATTATAGCGCTCAGCTCATTGTAGCCCTTGCCTGATAAATCCATCTTTGTTGTCTTCCCGTCACGGAAGGACGCGACAGGGATCCAGTCGCCTTGGATGCATATGCGCTCGATGTTCTGGTTGACCTAATTTACAGGACCATCCAAGCATCACGTCAGTGGATCTGCGAGGCAACGACTTGAGTGTGGAAAGCGGCTCGGCGTTGGCGGCCGTGGCCAAGCAAAATCCCCGCATCAAGGAGATGTGTGGGATTCCGCTTGATTCACTGCGGGACAACAAGACAACAGAGCTACATGTAGAATCAAAAAATTTGGGCCCTGCAGAAGCGGCTATGTTGGCTGAATTCTTGAAGGTCAATATGAAGTTCAGTAAGATAAAATGAAAAATGCAAGTGTCAACATACACACACAGATTGTTCAATAAATGCCTCTTGCTTTCCGTCGAACGTCACACGAAAAAATTATTGTTTCACATATTGCTACCGCGCGGTAGCATGGATGAAATGTTGATGTTTGGGTACAGGTCAACAAAAGCATTACTACCCTCAACCTCAACTTGAATAATATTGGCCCTGATGGAGCTGCTGCCATCGGGAAGGCTTTGGAGGTCAGACCTTAATTGCGTCTGCGATCAGTGCAGCGCCTTTGTCGCCGAGATTGCTGTAGCTGATGTTAAGAGTTTGAACAGTTGTGTTCACCTAATTTGACCACACATACACACAACTTTGTATCTTTGCTACCGCGCGCGGTAGCATTTTAAAAAATATTGATATTTCTTATGCAGGTGAACAACACTTTGCAGACCCTCGATCTCTATAACAATAACATCGGACCCGATGGCGCCAAAGCTATCGGCAAGGCGTTAGAGGTACCTTAAGCATATTTGCGATCGCAGCAGCACCTTCAGGGCCAATATCATTACCCGATACGTCCAACGTTTGCAATTTACATTCCTTATTTTCCTGTCAAACAAAATTGTTATTTCTTTGATGCTACCCGCGCGGTAGCACTGAAGAAGAGTGTATTTATGTGTACAGGAGAACAAGGAGTGCAAGCTGGAGAAGCTAGACATTTCAAGCAACTCGATTGGTGCAGAAGGAGCACGGCACATCGCGAAAGCGTTGGAGGTACCTTAAGCATATCGGCTATCGCAGCAGCTCCCTCTGGGCCAATATTGTTGCCATATAAGTTCATCACTTGCAACGCTGTATTGACCTAAACCCACACAAAGGATATACATATTTGCCGTTCAACCTATTGGGCAAAATACATCCAAATACATATTGCTACCGCGCGGTAGCATTAAAAAGCATACATATGTGATGTGCAGGAGAACAAGACACTCCGCGAGCTCAACATGTACAACAATAACATTGGACCGGATGGCGCGAAAGCTTTTGCAAAGGCGTTAGAGGTACCTTGAGCATATTGGCAATAGCTGCGGCGCCTGCTGGCCCAATCTTGTTGCTTCGGATGTCAAACTCAACCAAAGTTTTGTTTACCTATTTAGCAATACAGGCCAAACAACATTTGTGAATGCTACCGCGGCGCGGTAGCAACAAACAAACAAACAAACAAACAAACAAAAAAAAAAAAAAAAAAAAAAAAAAAAAACACAACAACAACAACAACAACAACAACAACAACAAAAAAAAAACATCTCTATATGTAGGTGAATAAGACTTTGACGACTCTGCGCTTATGGAGTAACGAGATAGGCGATGAAGGAGCGGCGCACATAGCTGCAGCAGTTAAGGTACCCGCAACGCTTCTCCAATTGCTTTTGTCCCTGTGTCGCCTATTCCGTTGTATGTGAGGCTCGGGCTTGTCAAGGTTTTGTTGACCTGTACAAGCGAAACAAATATGCTATGAAATGCTACCGCGCGGTAGCAATACATGTATCCATGTATTGGGTTTCATAGGTCAACGAAACCCTGAGGGAGCTGAATCTAATTAACAACAACATTGGTGATGATGGTGCAAACGCAATCGGAGAAGCTCTTAAGGTACCTGCAGTGCTTTTGCGATGTGGTTCGCTCCTTCTGGTCCGATGTTGTTGTTGAACAACACAAGCTCAGTTAAGCTGGTGTTCACCTAAATCATATTCATTATAAATGTTCTGCTACCCGCGCCCAGCATCAATAAAACAAACCCTAGACACAGCTTAGTGAAACAACAGTGGTGAAAACATATCGTGAAAAGGGGCGGGCCTTGTAACACTGAAAAGCGCACCACAATCACAGTCATCTGTGTGCAGGTCAACCCTATTCTGAAGCAGCTATCTGGAGTTGAGCTCAAAGATCATATCCAAGGCTTACCTCAAGGGGTTAGCAACAACGAGAAGATTCTTGAATACCTGCGGCAGTCCAAGATCAAACAGGTACAAGAAGAATAACTATTATGTACAACAATCCAACAAAGCGACGACTACATGGACAGTTACGATGATATATATATCAATATGATCATGGTGATGATTCACTAAAGACTTATCAATGATTGCAAGCATGCCCTCTTATTGATGGTTACGGAATGGTGAGTGATGGTCACCTAAGCAGTCCAAGATCAAGAGGTACAAGAAGAATAACTGTTATGTACAACCATGCAACAATGGCAACAGCGACGACTATATGGACAGTTACGATGATATATCAATATAATCCATGTGTATTCTACTTACCCATTAAGAGAGGACAGCCTACCTTACCTGCCTACCTACTGTTACGGACAGATGACTTACTTACTTTTCATAAGTATAGTGAAGAGCATAATCACCTTTTCACCATACTAACCAAGTCATTCAGAGTTAAGGATTTAGGCCCAGTTAGAACATTTTGCGGACTGCAATTTGTTAGAACAGAGGAAGGTATACTCCTAGACCAACACGAATGCATAAAGGGCATACTTAGGGACTTTGGATTCCAGGATGCCAAACCAGCAGCAACACCATCAGCAACGGTCGACCCGGCGCCAGCAAACAAAGACGCAACACTGCGCAAATATTCGCTACCGCGATTGCTTGGAGCGCTTCTCTGGCCCGCTACGCAGACACAACCTGCAATCGCTTTCGCTGTCAACCACGCCGCTGTGCTAGCCACGAAGAAACCTGACGTCGCCAATTCTGACGCGTCCTACGCTTCCTACGAACACCAAGGGGAATATTCTATCCTTTCCGCACACGATCTTACGAACTCATCGCCTTCTCAGATAGCAACCTTGGTGGATGCGAGTGCACCCGCCGATCGAGGACTGGACAGTTACACATGACAACCGGACCTATTGCGTGGAGCTCCAAACGACAACAAACGGTTGCTCTATCGACGCAGGACGCAGAAACGATTGCGAATTCAGCTACATGCCGTACAGCCATCGGAATCTTGCATATGTGCCAAAACATTGGCATCCCTCTCCCCGCACCGATCACGATCAACAGCGACAACCGGGGAGCTGTTCTCCACGCGACTAACGGCATGGCGACGGACCAAACGCGGCACCTTGACATTAAACACCATTACGTGGTCGAACGCGTCCGAGCAGGTGAAGTCAACGTGCGACATACCAACAAAGGACAACATCGCCGACGTGTTGACGAAGCCGTTGCCCACTCCGCGATATTTAGAATTAATCGCACAATTTACTGTCTTACTTACAAACGTAATCACAAGCTTCAAGCCTTAGTGCGATCATGAGTGATTTACTTAACACTTAGGATGGATCTAATCAGACTTACTACAACGCGGTAAGGACCTGCATCCTTTGATGCGAGCTTCAGCTAATTTATTTTCATTTTCGGTGTTAAACACAATTTGACATGTACATATATTAATCCATATATAACAATACATTCAGTTACACGTTATCGTTACATATTTATAATGCACATGTTATGTCGAGGGGGAGAGTAAACGATCATATTCACAATATATTCACACCTTATATTGGTCATTTTCACGACATAACGTTTACATTTGACCTGATCATATCTATTACCTATTTACATGTTTGCTTATCATATTTATTAATCGTTACAATAATATTACCATTATCCCATATATGTCGTCGGTTTAAGCATACAATATCGGGCCGTACTGTTTCATCACCATAAGTTGTGGTCATAAAACTCAGAGTAATATTTATGGTATTTATTGAATCTAGAAAACTTAGTCTATAAATTAATATCGATTTTGAACATTGATTAAATTTCATTATCTCCTCGTAAAACTTTGATCAAAGTACCTCAGCGCGAAAGAATTAGTCAAGTTTACATCCGGCACTATGTCAGCTGTAACACTTACGAGAGAGAGAGAGAGATGTAAGAAAGAGAGATAGAGAGAGAGAGAGAGAAGTGAGGGAGCTGTAATGCCCCCAACGATAGCTCGTAAAAAGTCGCTAATACAACCAAACACAGTCCTCAAGAATGAGAATGTTGTCTCGTTGTATTAGCTCAGTGAAGCAGAAAAGGAAAACAGCAACAGACCAGGAATAAAATGGCATCAGGTGCAATCCGGACAAATAATACTGAAAAGCAGGCTGGTGCACCTGTCACAAGGAAAAGGGTACTTTTTACCGGCTATCCGGGGGGTGATGCCTACAGTACCCCCTCCCGATTTTATGAAGGAAATAACATTTTCGTCATACAACTTCTGATTTCTTTCTGCAAAATGTATGCGCTATGGAGTCATGCCACACAGCGCATCGACCCACTGATAGACGCTGAAATACGATATATATCCTCATACGGCACGTCACAGCTGAGTCTCTAGCCATTCTTGTAAATGTGAACTCCTTTCCTTCAACTTCTTTTTATTGGCAGTATGTCAAGAACAAATGTATCATATGTTTTTTTATCTCCCCCTTGGGGTCTTTAGTGTCATTCGCAGGTTTAAAAATAATAAAACATATACAATTAAATTCTTCAGATCACCCTGATTCAGAATCTGCAATCGATTTTAAATGATTTTTAGTAGTTTTGACAAGCGAAGCGTTTGAAGTTGTAAAAAAATCATCATTTCTCATGGAAAAATTTCGGAAACTTTGTCAAAAAAATAGGTCAGGCCGTAATTTTTTTGCTGATTCAATGTGGTAAAAAATGGTTTGCAACCACGATTATGATTAAATAATCTGTTTTTGCTTGTTATTTTCTTAGCTTTTGAACTATCGAACGTTATACAATGCATCTCGATAAATATTTTGATCGAATTTTGAGAAAATTTCAACATCTCTGAGACACACAGAGTCGGCCGGAAAACAGTCCCTTAAGGGCAGCTGAACAAGCAAAAAAAAATTTATTTATAAAACAAATGACGGTCCTACAGCTCCTTAATAGGTTGGGGGAGTCCTAAAACACTATACCTTCAACTTGGAAAATCACACGAAATCCAAAAAAAAAATGATCCAAACTTTTTTGACATTCCAACATCTTGGACTTGCATGCCTCCAGGAATGAAGCAGGCACATCCCTATTTCAATATTTTTGTATCGATCGTAAGTATATGTCAGTGAGACATGATAACACTAAAAAAACTGTAGGAGCAAGGTCCAGGAAAAAATGTACATGCATGTGTAGGCAGACAGGTGAAGTTATGAAACCTACTTTTTGGTTTGTAGCTTCTAGGCAAAATAAACAAAAATCCTTTGGTGGAGCTTTAGTTTATGATAATAAAAGATGATTCCAATACTTAAAAGTCTTAAAACGGATGAATGCTGAGATGTACATGTTCCCAAAACCAGAAAAATGCTGGTTTTGTGATTTTGAGTTTTTGTATTCCACAGACATTTACAGATTACATAAAGTTGGAGAAATACGTTTAATGATAATACAAAATGATTCACCTATTCACATGTGCAAGAAATAATACCCAAGCTACGAAATATGAGATTTTCATATTTCGACAAGGAAAAAATAAGTGGTTTTCTCCTAGCTGGTTTGTAGCTTACAAATAAAAGTATCAAGAAATATTTTGTACAAGTGATGAAAAACACTCAAGGTTGCTGTGTATATATTTAGATAGCTATGATATTCTTTGTGCTAAGATATATCTGATGCACTCAGGGAACCCTCCTCTCTGAGCTTTTTCCTAGGTTGGCCGGGCCATGACAAAAAACCGCGAAAATCGGGGAATTTCTTTGCATTTTTTCCAGTCAAGATGGTGTCAAAAAAGTTGGGAAACAGCTTTCGTTTGTTAAGGGATCTTGACATACAACAGTAAGGTTTTCAAAGATAGCTTCCTGCCGACATATCAAATAAACCCGTAACTAAGAAATATAGTTAAAACCATATGTAAGTTCTCCTGAGGGCGAGTGGTCGTTGGCATAATAAACATAGATCCGTTGTACATTTCAAAACTATAAGTATTATATTATATTATATTATATTATATTATATTATATTATATTATATTATATTATATTATATTATATTATATTTTTTTTTTTTTTTTTTTTATATTATATTATATTATATTATATTATATTATATTATATTATATTATATTATATTTTTTTTATATTATATTATATTATATTATATTATATTATATTATATTATATTATATTATATTATATTATATTATATTATATTATATTATATATATTATATTATATTATATTATATTATATTATATTATATTATATTATATTATATTATATTATATTATATTATATTATATTATATTATATTATATTATATTATATTATATTATATTATATTATATTTATATTATATTATATTATATTATATTATATTATATTATATTATATTATATTATATTATATTATATTATATTATATTATATTATATTATATTATATTATATTATATTATATTATATTATATTATATTATATTATATTATATTATATTATATTATATTATATTATATTATATTATCATGATTATATTATATTATATAAGTATTAAAAAATGATCCGAGAACTCAGGCGTTAAGTTCCGTGTGCCATCGCACTTGAAATCCATTGAAATTACATATCAGTGACTACCACTACTACCACTACTAATACCACTACTACTACGTCCTCCTTTTCCTCTTTCACTACTACTATTAATATCCTGACTAATATTACACAGGCCGAAAGCTTATAAGTAAATGTACAAAGTTTTTTTACAAAAAGGTAACCTTAAGCCTGCAAACAAACCTGCCAAAATCAGCAAAAGTGGCATAAGGTCCTCACTCAGAATTTTTTTTATTTAAATACAAGGCCGGCACAAGTACAGAAAGTGAAGGAAATGAAAGAGACTATTTAATAAAAGCATTTTGTACAGAAAGTGCAGAAAAAATTGAAAATCTTTAAAGATCTCACCCACGATTTCTTTAGCCTGTCTGGAGCGAAGAACAGATCACCAACAGCAGGGTTACAAAGAAAGGAGCAGTAGTTGAACATATACAAAACAAAGACCATGTGATTGTGAATAGATTCAGCACATTACATTCCCAGAAAAGCACACACAACACATATAGGAGCGATACAAGACAGGTGCAAAAAGGGCTTCTGGGAAGAAAGAACAACACATGCTACAAATAAGTTTCCAACACACCATTTTGCAGACGGCATGGGCACAACGTTTGGAAAGACTGTACAAGACCACGGGACGTGAAAGTATGCATGAGAAATACACAGAAAAAAAACACAAAACCCTCTCTAGACATGACTTTTACCAATATCGACCCCGCAAAAACCGTCAAATAAAGAAAAAATTAGTGTGGCCTTCACTTCAAAGGCTACGTATGTCGATAGGCCTGTTTGTTCAAATATTTTTTTTGGAAATTTTCTGGTTTACTCTCCGGGAATTGGCATGGTCTTGTCAAATATTGCCAAAGAAATTCACGGGCCGGCGCCACTAAAATCATGTCGGAGGTCAAGTTTATCGCAGCAGCTAAATGTTCGAACCACATCGTTTCAAGCAAAAGCAAGCATGACACAAGTGTTTGTTTTAGAAAAAAGGTGCAGCTCACTTCTTGAAATCCTTATTGTCGACTCCAAAGTTCAGATTTCAGGACATAGCAAGTATGGTGTTTTTAACTGGAAAATGCTGTTTGCATGATGCACTCTGCACTCATTTTTACGCACAAGTGCACAAATGAATTCACATGTTATGTTGAGTAATCCTGCCTAAGGGTTTTTGCAGAGGAGTACGGTGGAAAATGAAAACTAGGAAAACTATGTCAAAAATTAGTTTGTCAAAATTCAGAACATACTCTGGAACACAGCAATACCTTTAATGCCTTGAAAAACTAAACCTCCTGCTACATTTTCCCAATAAAAAATTGAATTCTGTGCAAACAGCACTTCAAAATCTTGAATATTGAATGAGTTTACCTGCTGCGAAGTTGATGGGGGCTCTAACGACCACTAGAACCTACATATGCACATTAAACAACTTTTTTAAAGTTAAATTTGTTCGAGTCACCAGGGAAAAAAACCCAGGAAGCTACTCCTTCTTCATACTGATTCTTTTTTCAAAGCGACTTCAGATTCTGAAAGCTCACACTCGATATTACTGCTCACCAAACTATGATGAATTTTAGACAACTTTTGCCCATCAACTTTTTTTCAATTAATAAAACACAAAATTTTTGAATTTGAATTTTAAATTTAAAATTTAATTTTTTTCAATGTTTGAAACTAGTGAGCAGTAGATCTCATCGTGATATTTCTAACAAAAAAAACATATCGCAAAAAGGTTGAAAACTTCAAAAGTTATGGTTGCCATCGTTTTGGACCCCACTAAAACGAGCTAAAAAACATATGTAACATTAAAAAAATACAAGCCGCGTGGTGCTGTATTTCCCCCTGATTTACTGATTAATTTTCATTATTAAAAATATTTTCCACACTGCGATCGTAAATACATTGTTTTTCAATGACATACCCTTGTCTAAAGCGCATATATATAATATAGTACTAGGGGGCCAGTCCTAATAGCTATATCCGAAGTCGGGGTGTGAGTACCCAACCCTGCGATATACCGACACAAGTAGAGATTGACAGTGCACAGGTACGACAGTATACAATATATCGTAAAAAATAATTTAATGTTTCAGAGAACATTTTATTTTTGAGAACATCATCCTAGGACTTGCAAAGGGTCATACCCAGGAACACTATCGCTCATTACACTAGTGATCCCCGTCTACGGTGTAGTATCATCGTCGATCGACCTTTCGCACTCGTATGTTGCGATCGAATGCAAAGTTATATCACTGAGTCTTTTTAATATTCATATTGATAACTGATGATGCATGATCAAATCATGATAAGCTGTAGGCAATCAATCAGTTTATTAGTGACGCTTAGAAAAATAATAGTTTTTTTGTTACTGCCTTCGTCTTCTGGCGCGGATTTCTTTGCCTGGTGGTGGACCACCAACAAAAGTCAGATCGAACTTTGACTGTTCGAGAATGTCCCAGATCTTATTAGGGATTCCGCCCAACGATAAGTCGAAAGGTATGTCAAGCACTCCCCTTGGCAGTGTTTGAATGGATCACGCAGTGTAATCCTTGTCTCTGGGAGTAATTGTATCATCCCATATTCCAAATTGTATATGAAATCGAGACAGTTCAGCACTCGCAATATATGATTTTGTCACAATGCAATATTGCAGTTTGAGCTCCACTACCGCGACACGCGCACTGAATCAATGATGAATACAACAAAGGCGTCCTTGTGCTTACATATAAGTACTACTAGTACTAGCGTGTAAAACTTCGGTCCTATGTTTATTTAACGTGAACAACAGCTAAACCCAGAGCGAGGACCTAAAGAAATCGTGTTCAGTCTCCGGCAGCCTTTGCACGTAAAGTTGTCAACCCGACACACGCAAGGGCGATCCCTCAGGAAACTTGGCGAGATCCAGTCTGTAGCCTAGTCTTTCCCGTCGTCCGACCGAGTAATTCAGTCTGTCCAAACGTAGTGATAATTTCTTGCAGACAACTTTCTGCTGCAGCAGGCACTGCAGCCCACACACTTGACGTCCTATTAATTCCCTCCTCAGAACGGCGGCCAGGTGTGCTTCTACATCGCAGCGTCGGCGAATCATTTTTACCAGTCGTCCCATTGTTCTCTCCGCGGAAGCACCAATAAGTAAACATAGTGCCGAAGTCCTTCACTGATTCCACACCATGCTGCAAGCGATGAAACTGAAGAGGCCTACACGGTGATGGCATTAGCTTGGTATGCATGTACTGAAACATGTTACACAACGCCATCATGGTCGCAAGACGTGCGGGGTTTGTTTCGGCGCTGCCATCAGACGAAATAAGCTACACAAGGTCACTACATATTCCAACACTTCCCCTGAGCAGTCAGTCAAAAATCCATTCGCCTTGCTGGGCCAGAACATACCAGGTAGTAGCACGTTGAAGCGTAAGCAGTGTCATAGTTACAAAGCAAATGACATAGTTGCAAGGTTTGTGACAATGTCACAGACAATGTCACAGACAAATTAAAGTAGCATAAGCGCGGCGGTGACTCAGTCTAAATCTCCGCGAGAGCACAGTGGAAAGAAGGAGAAGATCACGGAGGCGCAGCTAAGGAGAGCGCGGAATGATCTTATCAACGACCAACCGAGGAAGGCGATGAGTTCGATGCGATCAAGGGACGTCCACCAGGAGGACAAGGAGATGGACACTGACCCAAATGCGGGCAACGTCGAGATCGTCCATGATCGATGGAAGGAAGGTGAACCATCGCATGGGTGAAAGACGCTTTTTATCTGATGAAAACAGCGGAACAACATGTTGCTGATGACACTCTCTCAAACTTATACTTGATGCGGGTCGTGGCAGTACCACGAAAAACGAGTGTCACACTGACACTCAAAATATCATCAGCCGCAAAAATAATGCAACCGATACTCCAGTTCTGGAGAAGTATGGACCCGGTCGAGGATCCAAAGGCAAGACATTATCTGCCAGTATATAAAGACGCAAAAAGTCTCGAGATCATATCACAGTTTGAACTCCTTGTTCGTAGGAGGCAGCTTGAGGAAGCTGGACGCGAACGTCGCACCGGTACAAGATTCGAACTCGACGGGCGCAGTAGGGAGTTTGCAGAGTTTGTACTGCAAGATACAAGGTTTACCTGCGTTTCGGGGCTCAACTCTAACAGCAGTTGTGATATCTCTGCTTCGTTTATGCTTTTGAAAACAGGAGAATTTTGTAGGGTGGAGAAGGGTTTAGAATTGGGAGGAAAAATTAGTGAAGGCGGTTCCTTGTGTTTTCTAGCTGTGGTCCCATACAAGGTTAAGCAGGCGGCCATCCTTGCCCCCTTAACCACGCCTGACAACGATGAACCCACTCACGAGCCTCTGCGGTGGATATCAGTTAAGGACATTTCCTGTGCAGCTTTTTCCCTTTTGAAGCATCTTGCCGACACAGCAGCAATCAGTCAGACCACCAGGATTGTGATTCCAGTGTCTGATTTTTGATTTTCAACCAAGCAATTTGCTGGACTACAAACTATTTTATAAAGTTGTGGCTTGAATATAACTTGGAGCAGGGAGATAGGAGGGACCGGGGGGGGTGGGGTGGTATCAGGGGAAAGACTGTGACTATGTCATAAAAGTATGACAATATCATTTTTTTGTGTGACATACTCATTAAGTTCATGATTATGTCACAACATATTTCAGGATGTGATATAATCATTAAAATTATGATATTATCACAGAAACGTAATTTATACATGTCACAAAACAATTCTGTGACATAATCACTATATTTTTGATATTATCACAGCACCAAATGTGTGATTTATTCACAATCTGAAACGTTGTGACAAAGTCACAATTTACGTGATATAATCACAACAGGAAAATTTGTTTCTTACAAGTGATAATTTCACTATGTCACAAAAAAATGACGATGTCACATACTACATGGTGGCTGTGTGTGTGACACTGTCACAATTTCAATGATAAAATCACTTTGTTGTGACAAAGTCATCATTTTGACTAATAATCACACACACACACACACAAAAAAAATCTTTTTTTAATGTGATTATATCACTTTGTTGTGACAAAAGCACAGACTAAATAACATCGTCAGTGTTTTGTGATATAATCATTATTTTTGTGACATTGTTGCTGAACGCAATGTCACAAAAAGTGTAACATAATCATTACAAGATGATAAAATCACGAAAAACATGCAATTTATTTTTTTTGTGAATTGAAATGTCCTGATAGTGCTTCTTTCCTTCTTTCCTTCTTTCCTTTTTTCTTTCTTCTTTCTTCTTTCTTCTTTCTTCTTTCTTCTTTCTTCTTTCTTTCTTCTTCTTTCTTCTTTCTTCTTTCTTCTTTCTTCTTCTTCTTCTTCTACTACTACTACTACTACTACTTCTTCTTCTTCTTCTTCTTCTTCTTCTTCTTCTTCTTCTTTAACTACTATTACTACTACTCTACTACTACTACTACTACTACTACTACTACTACTACTACTACTACTACGACTAGGCACATGACCCATGCCCTTGTCGCTCATGGCCGCTAGTTTCTCACCTCTGCCGCGCCCTCCGTTCGATTCCGCTCCCTGGATTTGGCATGGATATGAAATTAGACAGCAGTGACTGACAAGGATATTTCGTTGCCATCGTCCTTCGAGCGCCTCTTTCTGCAACAGTGTCGGCAGCGGACGCAGCAGGGAGCGCGAGCACATGTCCAGATGGCAAGAGCAATCAGTACCAACCCAGCGAGGAAACCTGCGTTGCTGAGGAAGTAGAACAGGGCCGAGTAGCGAATCTTAGGATAGGTGGGAGGCATAGGATCTGCAACCCACGGGCGGTAATGGGACGCGTTTGGCTTGGTAAGGAGTGCATGACCCACGCGCGCCCAGGCCGCGAGCGCAATCGCGGGCCTTTTTCTAAACTCACCCTGCCATTGTAGTACTTGGGCTGATCGGATAGGTGCGCCCCTTTGCACGTGTCACTAAGCTCGAGGCCTTTCACTGTGCGCCCATCCAACCAGGCCAGGGCTTTGAGCGCGCTGGCCACCGCACTTGCATTCGTGCCTTTGCTCGAGTTCAGAACACACAAAGTATACACATAGACGCTAGTAAGGCTGGTTTCATCGGGGCTGCCGGGATCATTCACAATGTTGCCCAATGCCCCCGTGTTGCGCTGAAAGCCTTGGTAGTTCTCTGATTCTTCTTGCAACCAAGCGACCTGATCACCCTCAGTACGAACCACGTAGCGCGCCAAAGCCAAGAGCACCCATGCGTTGGCACGACCCCACTACACCCCGTTGACATGTGCAATGCCGTTCTTGACCCTAACACCGTGCCACCGCACACCGTCGGCGGGGTCCTTCAGGCCACGGGCTCCCACTAGCATCTGAAGGAGCTTTTCTGAATGGTCCTGCAGCAACACCGAACCCGACATATAGACATCGTCCGCCCATACAAACTGGTGGTTCGCCTTGAGTCCAAACAGAGACCCCCAGCCTAATATCCGCATTTTCAAACCAGTGTCTTGATATTCCGGCCATTCGAAGGTCCCGGTCTTTCCGTAGCAGTAAACATGCTTGTTCTTCTCCGCTTCCCCTTGGTCCAGATTACAGAGAGGCGAACAGCCCGATCCTGTCGCCGCTGCTGTAGGACCAAATCACAGGAAACTTGGCCACGATCCGGTAGCCGGGATGGTTCAAGTTTAGCGCCCTCCTCAGCAGCTCGGCGACTTGAGTTTCCTGGTCGAAGGGAGAGTTCTGTAACGCCTGCAGTGCGAGCGCAGCCTCGTAGT
>WBZZ01005446.1:142500-145000 GCA_019918135.1 Paulinella micropora
GCACTGCGTAGGCGGAAATTATGTGTTGATGCGTCCCCCTTGCTGACCTGGGCATAAAATAGCCGCCGCTCTTGGCCATGCCGTCCCCAGCCGCGGCCGACCCCCCTGATCACACACTCTCTTACCCACGCAAGATCACGATTTGGATCCCGCAAGGGAGTACACTCTCAACAACACTCTTCATTCTGTACATCAACGATATTATACTCTCACTGACACATGGAAATGTCTTTACATATGCCGATGACACCACACTCATCATCGCTGCGCGAATAAAGAGCTACTCCAAGAACGAGCACAAACCGATACAACTACCCTTGTCCTACTTTTACAGACATAACCTAGTACCCAACCCCACCAAAACCACTTACACTATCTTTCACAAGAATGAAAAGAAGGTGCAGCTGGACTTGACCATCGACGGCGAGAAGCTTCAACAAGAACGAAAGGTACAAGTATCGGGTATCATCATCCAAAACAACCTGTCTTTCCGTGAACATGTACAATCTATCGTGTTTCGAATTCACCGTTGGTCCAAATGTTTCGTTATGTGAATAGCTTACTCCCTACTCATATCCTCCTCCAGCTCTACTACGCTCATGTATATCCTCTCCTTATGTACGGTATCTTTATCTGGGGATCCGATGCCGATAACACAATCATACACCCACTCACCATCATTCAAAAGCGTATGGTTCGATTGATCCGCCTCCAATCTTTGAGAACGCCTACCAAACCACTCTTTGCCAAACTACGCCTTCTTAACATACCTAATATGTATAGATATAGTGTATACATGGATGCACATTCCTTTATCTACCCAACCTTCAAAGCCTTCTTACCCCTCCACTACAACAACATCCGACCATTTACTGTACATAATTACAACTATTGTGCTTGTGCTGCTTTACTGTACTTGCCAGTCGTTGAGTCGATGTACATATGTTTTCTTGATGAGCGCCTAGATAAGCTGCCAGAACGTCTGAGGGACATTACATACAAATTGAATTCAAAAATGAACTCAAGACGTATATCATGCCTTTGCAGCAATCCTGACACCGCCTACAGGCAAAGCAAATCACCGAATGCAGCTTTAGAGGGCGTTGGACACTTTATCATTAGGCGATACCGGTGTGTGGGACAAGTTAACAGTGATCACATTTGCCGGAGTGTGGTTGGCCAAACCCCCGCAGGGAGTTACCTCGTGTCTTCCAGCTTTTGCGAGTGAATATGGCCGGCTTTGTAGGATTCTACCACCCCAACCAACCTCAACAGAAGAAACTCTAAACGTTTCCTCTACGATTACTGTTCCTTGACTGTTGAACACTACCTTCTCTTAACCATCATATCTTTTCTCTCTTTCAATAATACTATAATATTATAATCTTAACATCAATTTTAATACTAACACCGCTTCGCTTTGATAATTTTAATCTCCCCTTATTTTTATTTTAATATTTATTATTTTATTATTCAATATCTTATTATATTACTATGTAATATAATAAGATATTGAATAATAAAATAATAAGCTAATAAAATATTAAAATAAAAATATGATAAGCGTCACCATCTAGTTAAATCAATAGCTCTTGAGCTCACGATTTGTATGTATGACCATTGGTCACTAGCACTTGTACAAGTAACTTCATGAAATCGAAGGCCTAGGCCTAGTAGTAGTTGTAGTAGTAGTGGTGGTGGTAGTAGTAGTAGTAGTAGTAGTAGTAGTAGTAGTAGTAGTAGTAGTAGTTAACATTATTATTATTATTATTATTATTATTATTATTATTATTATTATTATTTTGGACACCGTGATAGCCCAGTGGTCAAGTTCTACCATCTGGGCCCTGTCGCCAGTTCGATTCCCGTCGGTGCCACCAGTATTTTCATTGAACATACCGATCCGTCTGACCAGTATTTTCATTGAACATACCGGCCCGTCTGGAAGTGTTGGAACTGCCCTTGCGGGGGTGTCATTAGAGCTTATCGTCAATTCTTCGTACTCCCCTCACGGGTGAGACGATGGAGGCGCATGTGCAGAAATGCATCAGCCATTGACAGAGAAGCACTATTATTATTATTATTATTATTATTATTATTATTATTATTATTATTATTATTATTATTATTATTATTATTAGGGAGTACATAGGCCATCGGTCCTTTCCATGGGCTGATTGGTATAAAGCTCCTAGAGTAATGTTCTATGCCGTCACTTCCTTTATTCCACCGATTGGTGTGGAGACTTTCCTTATGGAATGGAGGACTGGATGCACATGGCCTTTTGGCTCAGCAATTGGCAGGAGATACACTATTATTATTATTATTATTATTATTATTATTATTATGGACACCGTGATAGCCCAGTGGTCAAGTTCTACCATCTGGGCCCTGTCGCCAGTTCGATTCCCGTCGGTGCCACCAGTATTTTCATTGAACATACCGATCCGTCTGGACCAGTATTTTCATTGAACATACCGGCCCGTCTGGAAGTGTTGGA
>WBZZ01005446.1:147500-174556 GCA_019918135.1 Paulinella micropora
GTAGTAGTAGAAGTAGTAGTAGTAGTAGTAGTAGAAGTGGATGACCAAAGTAGTAGAAGTAGAAGTGGATGACCAGAGGTTAAATTTCTTAACTTCATTAAATCGAAGGCATAGGCCTAGTAGTAGTAGTAGTAGTAGTAGTAGTAGTAGTAGTAGAAGTAGTAGAAGTAGTAGAAGTGGATGACCAGAGGTTAAATTTCTTAACTTCATTAAATCGAAGGCCTAGGCATAGTATAGCAGTAGTAGTAGTAGTAGTAGTAGTAGTAGTAGTAGTAGTAGTAGTAGTAGTAGGGTTAAAACACAAACTTAAAGCGGTTATGATAGCAAACTCTGCATCATTATCGGGTTATTTTTATCGTTTTTCCCGATGGCTGAATAAGAAAAAAACAGAGCTAAACAGTTACCCTTTTAGCCTAGCCTAGTAGTAGTAGTAGTAGTAGTAGTAGTAGTAGTAGTAGTAGTAGTAGTAGTAGCAGTCCCAATCATTATCGGGTTATTTTATCGTTTTTCCCGTTGGCTGAATAAGAAAAAACAGTTACCACCACTAGCCTAGCCTAGCCTAGCCTAGTAGTAGTAGTAGTAGTAGCTGAATAAGAAAAAACAGTTACCACCACTAGCCTAGCCTAGCCTAGCCTAGTAGTAGTAGTAGTAGTAGTAGTAGTAGTAGTAGTAGTAGTAGTAGTAGTAGTAGTAGTAGTAGTAGTAGTAGTTAGTAGTAGTTACTAGTAGTAGTAGACTTAGTAGTAGTAGTAGTAGTAGTAGTAGTAGTAGTAGTAGTAGTAGTAGTAGTAGTAGTGGCCATGAGCTCCTCACTACAACCCAACCCCCCACCCCCGGAACACCTACCAGAACAGACTCAACCCAACAATACACCATCACATCCACCAGCACACATCATACACCCACACCTCACATCCCTTCCCCCCAAGGTAAACAAGCACACTTCTCTATATATCATACAAATATCCGCGGTATAACAGGAAGCCACCAAACCCTACTTAACCATCTATCCAACTCTGACTGTACTCACGTCATCCCAGACATAATATCACTTACGGAATCCAAAATAACACCAGGTACACCACACACTCACTTCCCAATCCCAACATACACATCCTACCATACACAGATGTGTCCGTCTACTATAAAAACGACATGCACATCACAATCTCTGAATCTAAAATCTAAATCTCAAAAGCATCTGGCGTAATCATGCAGGTACACAGTACAGAACATAAAAATAATCCAATCCTCACCATATTCCACATCTACAAAAGACCACTCTCACAATCCTACGACTGCGCTTTCTTCTCAGAGCTCCAAAACTACATGCAAGGTATCCTCTCTACCTCCCCACACACTAGCATCACGATTGTTGGTGACCTTAACCTTGATCTCCTACGCCCTACAAAACATGTATGTGACTTCCTTGCAGTCAATAACCTCTTCACCACAATCAAAAATCCCACCCGCAAAGCGAAGAGACAAGCAATGCAATCTTAACGACACTTACCTGCGATATCACATCTGATGTCGTACCTACATGCATCTCTGATCACCACCCCATCTATGCCATCTTTCACACCCCAATCACACATAAGAAAAATAATAAGAAAATCCTAAGTAATAAGAGATATGAAGATAAGAAAGAAATAATTAAAGAACTTAAGCAAGTTCTTGACCCAGAACAAATTACGACACGCCTAATAATTATATAAATAAGATACATACAGTTATAAAGACAGTGGTTGAAAAATATGAAAAACGTATAAAGAAGCGAAAATGGAAACCATGGTGCAATAATGAAATTAGAGTTATGATTAAGAAGCAAAGAAAACTATATGAAATAAAAGTAGCATGCCCAGTTAAAAGTAGTAGGATTAAGTATAGTAAGCATAGAAATAAAACTAATAGAGAGATTAAGAAAGCTAAGAAAGCATACATGACTGCCCTAATGGAAAGATTACGTCACGATCCGAAAAAACGTATGAATGCGTTGAGAAAGCTGATCCCACAGACACAGGGTCTGAAGACGTCGCCCACCCAGTTCCGCATAGATGACAAGGTAATCACCGACCCCAAAGGTATGCCAATGCACTCGACAAACACTACACGACGGTCGGCTCCAAGGTCAGTGCCCAAATCCCCCAAGAACATAAAGTCAGAGAAGAGGAAATAGACCTAACACAGAAACAACTGCCTATCTTTACACTCAAACGCATCCGACAGAATGATGTAGTCGAGACACTGAAAACAATAAACAGAAACAAAGCAGAAGATATAAACAAAATAAAGCCAGCCATAATGCAAGACCTCACAGAATACATTGCCCCTATATTAACCAAGCTCTTTAATAAAGCTATAGAACATAATACATACCAGATGCACTAAAAATAACTAAAGTTATTGAAATATATAAAGCTAAAGATAGAACGCTGCCTGAGAACTACAGACCTATCTCGCTACTGCCGATCATCGCCAAGGTCTTTGACACTATACTCAACAAGCAACTGATGACCCACCTTACCAAGTACAACATCCTCTCCCGAACTCAATATGCTTTCCGACCACATTCGAACACGACAATCACCACACAAACCATACTAAACCACATCCAAAACCTCAAAGGCCCAGGACGGTATGTACTTGCTCTATTTATCGACCTATCGAAATCTTATGACACCATCGATCATGAAACACTCATCCATAAATTACGAAATAATATAAATTTTAGCGATAACACCACTACCTTTTTCAAATCATACCTCACAAAACGATACCAAACCGTATTTACCCAATATGCTCGTTCCTACCCACGCAAGATCACACATGGGATCCCGCAAGGTAGCACACTCTCAACAACGCTCTTCATTCTATACATCAACGATATTATAATCTCACTGACACACGGGAGAGTCTTTGCATATGCAGATGACACCACACTCATGATTGCTGCTAAGAATAAAAAGCAACCCCAAGAACAAGCACAAACTGATACAACTAACATTGTCCGCTACTTCCACAGACATAACCTAGTACCCAACCCCACCAAAACCACCTACACCATTTTCCACAAGCATGAACAGAAGGTGCAGCTTGACTTGACTATCGACGGCAAGAGGCTCCAACAAGAACGAAAGGTAAAAGTATTGGGTACAATCATCCAAAGCAACCTATCCTTCCGTGAACATATACAATCTATTGTCATCCGTCTTCAACCGTTTGTCCAAATGTTTCGCTATGTGAACAGCCTTCTCCCCACCCATATCCTCCTCCAACTCTACTATGCACATGTATACCCCCTACTTATGTATGGTATCTCTATATGGGGATCTGATGAATACAACACCATTATACATCCACTTATCATCATCCAAAAACGCATAGTCCATCTGATCTGCCTCAAATCATGGAGAACACCTACCAAACCACTTTTTGCCAAACTACGCCTACTCAACATACCTAACATGTATAAATATAGCGTATGCATGGATGCACACTCCCTTATTTACCCAGCCTTCAAGGCTTTTCTTCCCCTCCATTACAACAACATCCGACGAATCACAGCTGTTCATAACTACAACACTAGGCGATCATCAAGGAAACACATGTACAACGACTCTAAGACTGGTCAGTACAGCAGAGCAGCACAAGCACAATGGGATAAGCTACCAGGACATCTGAGAGATATCTCTTACAAAGCTGAATTCAAAACTGAACTCAAAGCGTATCTCTTACAGCTGCAGCAATCATTACACTGCCTGCGGGCCTAAAGAGGGCGTTGGACACCTCATCATCAGATGATACCTGAGTGTGGGACAAGTTCAGCGTTGATCACATCCTAAGCCGGAGTGTGGTTGGCCAAACCCCCTTAGGGAGTCACCTCGTGTCTTCCAGCTTTTGTGAGCGCCACCTATATATATATACATCTGACTAGGACTTTAATACCCTCAACGTATATATATATATATATATATATATATATATATATATATTTTTTTTTGTTAACCCCATATATGTATATGTAATATATATAATATTACCTTTATGTTATTTGATTTTTACGTTTATTTTTCCTTTATTTTTTATTTTACTCTATCTTATTTTATTTTAATACTCTATCTTATTTTATTTTATTTTAATACTCAATCTATTTTTATTCTGTTTTTATTCTAATATTTTTAATTTTTTTTAATAATTTAATTTTCATTACTATTAATAATTTGAGAACTAAATCACCATCTAGTTAAATCAATAGCTCTTGAGCTAACGATTTGTATGGATGACAAGAAGTTAAGTTAAATTAACTTCATTAAATCGAAGGCCTAGGCCTAGTAGTAGTTGTAAACCGTCCATAACACAGACCCGTAGTCTAGCCTAGCTCCGTAGTTCGAGCCCTGTGTCAGGAAACCCCCACAGTATAGAGATGTGGGTAACAAAGCCGGTCAGGAGACACGGAGAGTTTGTCACCTAGTACTTGTTTTTTGCCAGAGGTGGATCGAAATGATAAGTATCAGAAATTTGTGCTTAGGCTCGTTTCACACCACCCCGAATTAGGGTTTTATGCAGTGTTTGCAATCATAACCGCGTTAACTTTATGTTTTAACCCTACTACTACTACTACTACTACTACTACTACTACTACTACTATCTGAGACGGTCGAAACGGAAGCCTTTGCCAGAAAAGACCCAAAGGGCCGGTTTTCTTTTTCGCAGGTTACGGGCCGGGGCCAAGAGCCCAAAAACGTTACATCCACCCCGAATTGGATGCCAGTGTTGGGCATGAGAAGCAACAAAAAGGAAAAAAAGAGGCATTTCACAATGTCACCCCTAACGATAATATTATACGGCTTAAAAAAGTAGTACCGGCTCTTAATCGTAATATTATCGTTTTCAGTTTTCAACCGGCTCAAAAGTATAAACTGGCCTCGTCAATAGGGTCCGGACTGATTATGACTAAAAAAAAAAACATCTAGCCATAGCCTGTTTGAAAAGCCACCGTCAAATTCATAGGTGGGTTTGGACTTTGAAAAAAATTACTGCGGGAACTTTTTATTTCTTTTATTTTTGGCCTACAAAATGTGTGTGTGTGTGTGAGAGTCACTGCGTGTGTCACTGTGTGTGTCTGCCTGTCTGTCTGTCTCTCTGTCTGTCAGTCTTTCTGTCTCTCTGTCTCAGACTATAGCTAGTACTGTCTGTCTGTCTGTCTGTCTGTCTGCTTGTCTGTCTGTCTGTCTGTCTGTCTCAGACAGTCCGTCTGTCTGTCTGTCTGTACTGTCTGTCTGTCTGTCTGTCTGCCTGCCTGTCTGCCTGTCTGCCTGTCTGTCTATGTGTGTGTGTGTGTGTTTGTGTGTGTTTGTGTGTGTTTGTCTGTGTGTGTCTGTGTGTGTGTGTGTGTCTGTCTGTCTCTCTGTCTGCCTGTCTGTCTATCTGTGTATGTGTGCTATGTATGTATGTATGTATGTATATATGTATGTATTTATGTATTTATGTACATATGTATGTATGTATGTATGTATGTATTTATGTATTTATGTACATATGTACATATAAATATTTTTAAAAATATTATCGATAGGCCTGATAAAACAAAAAGCTATTCTTGTCCTAGTGGGATAATCTATTGCATTTTTGTCCCGATCCGTACGGGGGGAAATGGCATTCAATTATCCACATCCACAACTAGTGTAATTACTGTCGGTGGTGCCACCAATGGTGTTATATGCATTTTGTGGTCACCGGTGCCACCAGTGTTTTTTGTGGTGGTAGGTGGCACCGGGACCCACCAACAAGGGAAAATTCACTTATTTTTGCACTGGGTACCGGCTTGGAATTTTTCTGAGTAAAGGCTCAAGGCTGCTGCTAATCGCAGTCAGAAAAAGCAGTGAGAAACAATGCTAAGGGCTGCTCGCTCGAAGAGGGCTGGTGGCACCGGTAGACCTAGCAAAACTGCGGCACTTCATGTGGGCGGTAATGCGAAGTCCTCCGTGCCACCACGTCCATCTGAGAGAAAGTCCGAAATGAAGACGCCTCTTAACGTCCCACGATGCAAGTCGTACGACAGGAACAAGAAGAAGAAAGAGAAACGTAAGGCGAAAAAGAGAAAGGCCGCTCCCCGGGGGCCGCCTCGCCCTGCCACTGAGAGGAAGCAACTCCAGCCTCCTGCTGGCGGGCCTGCCAGGAAGAAGAGGGGTGTCCTTCAGGCTGCTCTCCCGGCCGTCAACACCAGCGCAGGTGACAGGCTAGCTATAGAAACTGCGCACGCTATTCGCTTGGGTGCGATTTCTCGTCCGTGGCCAGTGCGCCAGAGGGCAGCAACGAAGCCGCACGCGCGGTGCACTTGTCTGGCTTGAACATTGGCCAGCTGCAGCTCGAGGCCGAGGAAACAAAGAAAAGGCAGAATTATTTGGAATTCTTTACTCCCGGCAAGGAACCGTTCCTTTGGATCTCATTTGACTGGAACGAGCAGCCGCACCGTCCCAGCCCGGGCCGTGAAGACCTGTTCGTGAACGAGGAAACTGATTCCTTCGTCATTGCCTTCCCTGACAAGAAGGCGCCTCTAAAGAAACCGCCCGTCCAGGAGCTGATCCGGATCAAAGTCTTTCGCGACGAGTTCAAAGGCATTGCCGGCAGGGAACGAGACCACCGGGAGCGCCTCAACATGGTAAACGCATGCATTACTCAAGCAGGCCGGCGCAAGCAGGACGGTAAGAAGCCGGACATCTACTGGCCGCTCGGGTCCGCTGCTGATGGCCTCTGCCCCTTCCCACAAGGAGACCTGCACCTGCTTACGGCGCGGTCCGGTGGGCGCTACTACTGTGTGCAGGACGCGTTTGTCAACGCGCTGGCGGCCGCCGGCGCCAAGGTGCCGGCTAGTTACCGGGATCTCCTGCGCAAACAGCTGCGCGGATATTGCGAAGTTCAAGCGCTTGTCAACTTCCTCGGCAACACGGGGTTCCTGTGCCAGGACACCGGCAAACAGTTCTTCCTGCGCCCTCTCAAGAAGCTCAGCTGGTACGCGCTTACTAACCGCACCCTCAAGGGCATCCTGCTCGTGAGCGGCTTCGCCCACTGCGTGGCAGTCGATTTGGACAGCAAGCCCAGCCTGCTGCTGAACGCCGCCAGCCTTCGCGCCATGAGACTCACGCAGGCCAACCTGGAGTCTTGCCGCATCTTCGACGGGCCTATCTCTGGCCACCGTCTTGTTACTAAGCAGGCGGACATTTACGGCCCTTTTCTAGAAGAAAACGTGTGTGGTGGGTGACTCGGGGGGTTTGCTTGCCCCTCCTATCGGAACTAGCCTACGATTACATCGCTGTAGCGCCTTATTAAAAGTCCAGACTAGTGACTAATAAATATACTGTCGTGTCAAAAAAAAAGAGAGAGAGGGAGAGAGAGAGAGGGGGGGGGGGGAGAGAGAGAGGGGGGGGGGGGGAGGGCTCTTGATGCGACCAGTAGATTGCGGTATTGTGATATTGCCCCCCCCCCCCCCTTTCTGTGTTTTCAGTGTACCACTAAAATTTTTTCCAAAGTTAATTTCTCTCTATATAGTTACGGCTTGCACCCCAAAAAAATTTGGTGGTACATTTTTCCGCCGTCACTCATTTTTCGGTCACGCCGGACTTTTGTGACGGCGCCAGTGTTTTTTCAGTGTACCACTAAATTTTTTTCCAAAGTTAATTTCTCTCTATATAGTTACGGCTTTCACCTCAAAAAAATTTGGTGGTGACTATGCACGTTCTCTGCTGGTCGCATTGAGAGTCGCCGGGCGGCCCCCCCCTTCTCCTTCCGCCGCCATCCTCATTTTCGGTCACGCTGGTACCACCATTTTATTTTCCCGGAGTTAACTTTTATCTATATAGTCGGTTTTTGCACCTCAAAAAAATTTGGTGGTACCAACCTGGCGCCGTCACTCATTTTTCGGTCACGCCGGATTTTTGTGACGGCGCCGGGTGGTACCACTAAAATTTTTTCCAGTGTTAATTTCTCTCTATATAGTTACGGCTTCCACCCCAAAAAATTTTGGTGGTGACTATGCACGTTCTCTGCTAGTCGCATTGAGAGTCGCCGGACGCCCTCGCTCCGCCCCCCCCTCTCTCTCTCTCTCTCTCTCTCTCTCTCTCTCTCTCTCTACAACGTGACGAGGCGCCGGGTGGTACCACTATTTTAATTTTGGGGTAGTTGGGTTTATGTATATAGTCGGTCTTGGCGGCCGAAAAAAAATTTGGCGGTACCGGCGTGACGGCGCCAGTTTTTCGGTACCACTAAAAAAATTTTCCAAAGTTGATTTCTGTCTATATAGTTGGCCTTTGCGCCTCAAAAAATTTTGGTGGTCACGAGCACGCTGTGTGTGCTTCTCGCTGCTGGCCGCATCAAGAGTCGCCCCCCCCCCCGCTCCCTATTGGCGACGGCTGGTCCAGGGGGAGGGGTGTCTCCCATGCTGTCTATTTTTTCTTTTTGGCTTTATTATTAAAGCGTGGTGCAAGTGTGGTCGATAATGCTAGCCGTTTGTCCTACCTGTGGCGCCTGCTTTTTCGAAGGCCAGCTATATTGGTCAGGGACAGGGAAAAGAGGCGATCCCAAGGACCTTGCCTCGCTCGTCTGCAGACCCTATGGCGACGGCGCCTGCATCAACCCCGCGCGAGACGTCCCCGGCGGAGACACTTGGGCGGAGCGGATGCGCTTCGTGGACAATTTCCTAGACGAGATTCTGTAAAATAATTTTTTTTAAACTTATTCTTTTGTTCTCTTAAAGCAGCAAAGGGGGGCAAAATGGAAGTGGCTAGGTCGTACAAGCGCCGCCGGCTCGACGGTGCGACCGACGACTTTGTGCTACCGGTTGACGGACAGAGCGGCGACGTCCTTGTCTCGGACGGTGACGGGGGCGTGAGATGGGCAACAGGCGGCGTGGCCGCGAACGAGGCGGTAGCCCTCAACACCGCTCACAGACTGACTACGTCCGGGAACCCGCACTTGGTCGATTTAGCCGACCTGATTACCTTGACGCTGGACACCGAAGCGAAGTTAACCAGCCTGCCGGGATGACTTCTAACAGCTCCGCTGGCTTTGTGGCATCTGCTTCTAGCAATTCCGCCCAAGCCTACCTGGCCTTTGACAGCGACTTCTCAACGCTGTGGGGAACAACTGCTCCCGACAGCTACAGTGGCAACAACTACACTGCCATGATCGAGACGGTGGTAGACAATCTCTCCGTGCCTGGCGCGTGGCTGCAGCTCGATCTGGGCCAGCACGCCAAAGTCGCTGCTTACCACTTCAAGTCTGCGGGTGCTATTACCGCGCCCAGAGACTGGGTAGTTGCTTATAGCTCGGACGGCAGCCGGTGGTTCACTTGGGACAGCCAGACGGCCCAGACCTTTGTAGGCGACAGCCTGCGCACGTTCACGCCGGCGGCAGCAGCCGAGTATGCCAGATACTTGCGTGTAATCTGCACTAAAAACAACGGGGCGGGGGTTTGGTACATGCGGAGCCTGGCCTTCGACTACCAGCTGTACAATGCCGGCTGCATCGAGAACACCAGTTATCCGACCAAGGCCTCGCAGCGCCCAAGGCGTACGTCGACCACCAGGTGGCAGGAGCGGTGAAGTTCCCGTCGATCATGCCTACCCAAAACGACTGTGTCGTGACCATGGATCCAGACGGCTCGATCTTTGCAGTCAAGGATAGGACGCTCAAGCAGCCATCTTTAGCTCCTAGCGGTAATGGCGCAATCGTGCTCATGGCACTGACTTTACGGTCACGACGATCCCGGACACTCTCGCGAGGCTACCGGACCCTCTGCCCGCCTCGACCGCGCAGCTGGTGACGGTCGATCCAGACGGCGTGCTAGGCCTAAGCAGCCAAGTAAGATCGTCGACGCTCACGCTGACAGGGGCTGGCGGCAACAGTACGCTTTCCGCGCCTGCCACTGGCTCCGTCGCGCTCAAGCTGCCTGTGGCCCTGCCCAGCGCAGGCACCAAGCAGTTCGTCACGCTCGACAGCGCGGGCCAGTTCGCTACCGGTGCCATTGGCTTCAAAGGGGGAGACAGTGTAGCAATCGGGACTTCCGCGGGCGACGGACAGCAACCATTCGCCGTCGCAATAGGCACTCAAGCAGGCGCGAGTGGACAGGGCCAGTTTGGAGTTGCTGCTGGCTACCGGGCGGGATACTCTGGCCAGTCAGATCTCGCCGTCGCGATCGGTGCCTACTCCACGGAGAGCACACAAGGCAATTCATCAGTCTCTGTCGGTGCCTATGCTAGTACGCTCGGCGTACGGTCGGTTGGGATCGGCAGTACGGCTATCACGGATGCTGCCGCCCAGGAATCGGTCGCAATAGGCTACAGAGCAAAGGCAGCGACATCCCGCTCGATTGTACTGAACGCCACGGGCGCTGAATTAGTGTCCGCTAGCACCGATGCTGCTTATGTCAAGCCGCTGAGGTCGGGCGTCGATTCTACTACCAGTGAGAAGGCGACACAGTGGAAGAGCACGACAGGCGAACTCACCGCCTCTAAATTTACATTCCCACTTTCGCTGCCTGCCAGCACCTCGCTGACGTCGCTGACCTCTGCGGGGCAGCTAAGTGCATCTGCACTCAAGGTGCCAGTCTGTTTGCCTGGTAGCACTTTGCTACTGACACTTGATTCCAGCGGCCAGCTAGCGACAGGGGCTGCTAGCTCGCTGTCACTCAGCGGGGCAGGTGGTACCAGCACACTTGCAGCTCCAGCCTCTGGCTCTTCTGCACTCAAGCTGCCTACCGCCCTGCCTGGCAGTGCTTCGCTGGTGACACTCGACTCCGGTGGCCAGCTCGCGACAGGGGCTGCCAGCTCACTGTCACTCAGCGGGGCCGGAGGCACCAGCGCCCTTTCCGCTCCAGCGTCTGGTACTTCTGCACTCAAGCTGCCAACCGCTCTACCAAGCAGTACTAGCTTGGTGTCGCTGGGCTCCGACGGCGCGCTGCTGTACGGGGACCAGGCTATCTCTCATGGTCTGAGCCTTGTAGCCACTTCGTACGTGAAGAAGCCCGACAGCATGACGAGTAACAGCTGGAACGGCCTGGTCGCGAGTGCGTCCACTTCCGGGAACGGCAATGCGTACGACGGCTTCAATACGGGCTCAAACTTTTGTTGGCAGAGCAACACCAGTACCTACAATGCCACGAGCGGCGCCTACACTTCCAGTTCCAGCAAAACGTTTTCGGGTGTAGTGTACCCCGGAGAGTGGCTCCAGCTAGATTTTGGCACTGGGGTCGTCCTGCAACAGTACTACCTGCAAGCCCAGTCCAGCGGTCTGGATAAATCACCAAAGACGTGGCAGGTGGGCACGTCGTTAGACGGCACTACCTGGACGCTGTGGCACACTAGCTCGTACACCTTTGTCGATGGCAGTTCCATCACTCTCGCGCCGACCGACAACGCTAGGGCCGCCCGGTACGTGGCCATCGTGGTTGCTACTATCAAGGCAGGAGGGAGTTCTAGCTGGTGCGGAATCAACCACTTTGGCTTCGACTACACATCGTGCCCCGCGATCAAGAACATAGCTGCGCCGCTCGTCAGCACTGACGCTGCCAACAAAGCATACGCAGACCTGCTAAGTGCTTCTGCGCTGAAGCTGCCAGTGTCTCTGCCCTCTGCCGGACAGACGGCCCTGGTCACGCTGGACAGCAGCGGCAACTCGGGCACGGGTGCTGCGACCTCGTTAACGCCGTACTCGTTCCCTGTCTGGAGCAACGCCTCGTCTAACAGCGCCACCTGGTCCGTGACAGCCTATGCTTTTGAAACAGGTTATGGCGATACTTGGCAGCCGTGGAGAATGTTTGACAATATTACCACAGGCGACACGGGCTTTTTAGGCAAGATATTTTACAACAGCAGCGGAGTCTACACTGCATCGCTCGTCACTGGTCTCGGTTACACTGTGCAGTCAACTAATGGGGTACAGGGAGATTGGTTTCAGCTGCGTCTCGTGGACGGGACTAGCATGCGCCTGAAGGACTTTGACTGGTATCCGCGCCTGGCCGAGGTCAACCAGTGGTCTACTTGGCCCCGGCGGATAGCGGTGTTCGGCTCTAACGAAGCGTCCGCTACTCCCAGTAGCTGGACAGAGCTGTACCGCTCCGGCAGCGACATGCCTACTTGGCTAGCCTCCGAGCTTTACAGGACTTTCACTCTTACTAGCCAGGGCTACTACAAAGTCTACCGCTTTGTCATAGAGTCATTCTATGTCCCCGTAGGCGGGAATGGTTATATACGCATCGCGGAGATCAAGCCTAGGTTTTGGACAGGGAAACAGGCATTCGCGATCGACGCTGATGGCTATATCGTGATCGGCTCGACCCCGGAGTCGCACGCACACACGTCGCCACTGACGATCGGCACCTCCACGATCGCGAGCACCGGGGCGGTCGCGCTGAGTCTGCCTAGCGCGTTGCCGTCCAACACATCCTTCGTTTCCTTGTCCAGCGGAGGGCAGCTAGCCGCCTCTTCTGTTAGAGTGCCTGCTAGCCTGCCCGGCTCGACGTCTTTGGTCACGCTGGACTTGGCTGGTCAGCTTGCGGCCAGCTCGTCGTTGCCGGCCTCCACGCCGGCCAGACCGCCGTTCTGAGCCTGACTTCTGCGGGGCAGATGGTGACCCAGAGCACTTCCACTACGGTCGTGACTTCTGGCTCGGTGACGCTGCCGACCTGGACTTCCATGTCGGCCTATACGCCTACCACAGACCCAAACTGGGTGCTCAGCCACTCTTGCGCAGTTGTAGGCCAAGAGAGCTATAGAGTTTTCGATGGTGTCGCTGCCAATGGCTGGACTAGCCTCGGCAACTACAACTCGGACGGGAGTATCAACACGACCAACAACGCCGTTACCAACGTAGGCGGCAGCAACGTGTATGGCGAACACTTTACGCTCCAGCACCAGCGGCGCCGTTACAGAATCACGAGCTTCGCGTTGACTAATACCTCTTCTCTCAGTAGCTCCACCAAAAGCTTCACGTCGGCGGGGTCGGACAATGGCAGTACCTGGACACTGGTGTGGTCCTGTAACTTCTCTTTTACCTCGACGTTACAGACCCTGAACTCGAGCGCGCCCGCTTCGACTGCGTTCTATTACTACCACCGGTTTATTGTCACTTCGACAAATTCGAGTACCCAGGCCGCCGTGGGGACCTTTGCGCCCGTCGTTGAGTCCGAGGGCGTGTCGGTCAATGCCACTGGCCTCACGGGAGTGGATACGCTCATGTGCGGCAAAAACACACTGAAGCTGCCAACCGCGCTGCCCTCCGCCGGCACGGACCGCGTGCTCCAAATCAACGACCTCGGCGAGTTCGAGCTGGGCACCTGGGACTACGGCCACTGGCTGTGCGAAACAGCGCTGACTTTTGCTAATGGTGCTGCCAGGGTCATGACTTACGACAACACGGTGAGAATCGCGCCTTCCTTCGGCAATATCACTCGCTTGACTAGCAACTCTGGCAACGCTTCTACCAGCTACACCACGTTCCAGAACACTTCGGGCATGACCAGGAAATGGCTCGTTGATGCCTGCGTCAAATTCAAAAACACTGCCACGAGCAGTCCCATGAACGCCGAGGCTTGGGTCGAGAAGAGCGCTAGCAGGCCGGCCAGCAACACTGCGATCGCGTCGGTGCGCTGGCTGAACTCTTCTGCCTTTAGCAACGGTACTTCTTTCAACGGGCAGTATGCGACAGTGAATCTGTCTGGCATAGTAGAAGTGGCCGCGAACGAGTACATCTGGATCGAGGTTACCGGAGGTACAGCAACTGCCGTAAACTATATGGCGAACATTGGATCACAAGTCTGGGAAAGAGGCTTTGTGGCTATTACCGAGATCCCGGGCTGATTTTTTTTTTCTTTCGAGTCTGTATTTTTTAATTAAAAATGGACGCTTTGCGACAAGCACTAGCTGAGAACGAGAACGAGCTGGCCACGTGCCTAGCCCGCCGCCGGATCCTGGCCGTAGAGCGAGAGAAGTTACAGCTGCAGATTGCGCTCTGTGAAAAGGTCTGTGGTTGCAGGGAGACACGCCTGCAGATCAAGCAGTTGATCCAGCAAGAAGAGGAGGCGGAGGCGGCCGCCGAGTCTGCCGCCCACGCGGCCGTCGAGGCCGAAATGGCACTAGAAGAGACGATCGTAGAGATCCCTGACACCATCAATGGCTAGAAGTCCTGGTCTAGGCCCCATTCCGGCTCCTTGGCCGGCGCCCGCGCGTACTCGCTCACTCTTTTCTCGAAAAAGTTAGTCTTGCCTACCACGCCTAGCTGCTCCATGAAGGGCAAGGGACACTTGGCCACCCCGTACAGCTTTTTGCTCAGGCCCAAGTTCTGCAGCAGGCCGTCAGCCACGAACTCAACGTACCGTTCCATCAGCGTGGCGTTCAGGCCCAACAGGGCCACCGGCAGCGACTCGCTGATGAACCTCCGCTCGACTTCGACACAGCCGGCCACGATCTGGAAAATGCGCGACATCTGCAGCTTGTTCGACACGTGGTGCTTGTACAAGTGGCACGCGAACAGGCGGTGCTGCGTCTCGTCTCGCGCAATAAACCCGTTGCTGGTGCACAGGCCCTGCAGCAGGCCCGGGTGCTTTTGTTTCAGCCAAAAGATGGAGGCGAAAGAAGAGGCGAACTGGACAAGTTCCACACAAGCGAACGCCACCAGCCGCTCGGCAAACGAAGACCGGGCCGGGCTGAGCCACTGCAGCGCCCACTTGGCTTCTTGTGCGACGGTCGGGACCTGCGTGATCGCATTGAACAGCTTGTCTTTTTCTTGCTGGTCGCTGATGATCGTATCGATCAACAGGCTGTAGGTCCGCGAGTGTTCGGCCTCATTAAAGATCTGGTAAGAATAAAAAAGTCTCGCTTCAGAATATTGCACTTCGGCCAAAAAATTAGCGGCCAGGTTCTCTTGGATGATGCCGTCGCTCGAGGCGAAAAAGCCCAACACCATCTTAATAAAATGCTGCTCGTCCGCACTCAGTTTCTTGAAATCGGCCTGTTCCCGGCTCAGATCAAGCTCGTCTGCCGTCCAGAACGAGCGCAGGGAAGCTTCATAGAATGAATACAGGTCCGGACGCCTGATGGGAAAGAGACAAAACCGCGATTCTTCCGGCACGAGCAGTTTTTCTTCAGTGTCCATAATTCGTTCAGCTGCCGGTTGTCCAGCTTCAGCAAGGCCATTTACTCTCTTTTAATACTATAAAGGGAAAGAGGATATATTTTTTTCTTATCGGTACAACAGAACAAAGCACAAATCATGTTACAAAGACGTAAGACCGAACAACGGCTGATGCCCTCGTCGCAAGAGTCCATCACCGTAACCTCACACGAGCTCGCACTCGAGCTCAAGCGCAGCTACAGTGATTTCAGTTGGCAGTCAGTGCCGCAGCTCATTGTTCACGGGGTCAAGTGCCTTGCTCTCTATACTAATCATACTGGCGAGGAGAAGAAGCAGATCCTCATTTCCGTGCTCGTGGACTTGTGTCCCGACGACAACGTGGACAAGCTGATCCCGCCAGTGGTCGATGTCATCTGGGAGCTCGTGAAGGCCGCCCTCGCTTCCAACTGCTGTGAGCTGTGTCCCAAGGTCTGCACGGTCATGTAGGCATCGGGATCAAGTGTCTGCCCAGTGTCACGGGCGTGCCCGGTGAAGCCTGACCGCTTCGCCGCTCGTCACCATCTGTGCGCGCACTTTGGCCAGCTTCTCGCGGTCCAGGCGGTGCGCCCACAGCACCACGCCCGGTATAACTTGCTCGTTCGAACGCACTTTCTCCAGAGCCATGGTAATCTTGACCAGCAGCACGTCCGCTGCTAATCTAAAGCGCCTCTTCTTGGCCATCTCGATTGAGAGCTCGTTCTTGACCATTTCAAAAAGGATCTTGCAGGAGAAGTGGCGCTCTGCCTTTTGCCCAAAGTTGAAAAAGCTATTGGTGCCCGAGATGATAGCTACCAAGATTAAACACGTGACGCTGACCCAATCGTAGCCCGTCCGGCCTGCTCCGCACGCCTTGAAGCCGAAATTTCCCACGATAATCGAACAGATCGCTGGCACGATAGTAGCCAGCAATCCAATCAACAGAAAGCGGTTGTAGTAGTAGTAGCCGGCCGAGTTGTTCAGCCTCGCGTGCAGCGCGCATTCGTCCACCACGCTGGCAAAGTAGGACTCGTGCCTCGAAGACCACTTCTCTTCTCTCGCTTGACGTCGCTGTCGTCCGAGTCATGATTCTCGCTCGACCGCGCTCGAATGGCCAGGATTTTGTCCTCGTCCATCTTTCTTTTTGTGGTGGGAAACTGCAAAATAAAAAAAAAATGTGCGACTGCTGGGCCGGCGGTCACTCTATCAACAACCGGCCTTTGATCTCCCAGTCCGCCCCATTCAAGTCCACCTTGTCCCTGGTGTCAGGATTGCACACCTGCAGATGCAAGTACTTTGTCAGCGTCGGAAACACCACATACTGGTCGTGCCGGTCCTGTGCCGACGACTGGTAGCCCCCCGACGAGGCCAGGAAAGGAATGATCAGGCTGCCCGACTGCACCTTTGTGCCGCGCGAGACCGCGCCCGTCAGAGACACTTCCTCGTAGTTGCCGCCCGTCGAGTATGCCAGGCTCGAGCATTCCTTGATCTTGATGCCTAGCGAGGTCGGCAAGCCTAGCGCCACGACCTGTGGCAAGACGGTGGCCTGGCCCGGCGTCAGGGTAAAGAGCTCGTTCTGGGCCGAAGTCGGGAAGCCTAGCACGGCGTGCGCACTGTCCTCGCCGCTCTTGCTGTAGATCTTGAACTCTGCTCCACCAGACAGCGTGAATTGCAGCTTGAGCTTAGTGTCGAGATAAACCACTCCGATCGTCTGCCCTACTTGTACAAAGCCCTCGTTGATTAAAAGCGACTGCAGCGTGTCGGCCAGAGTCTCGCCTGTATAATTCTGTGATGGGATCGTGATCTTGACATCGCCCGTGGCCGTCGAGTTTAAGTAAAGCTTGTTGTTCTTGGAATTGATGTTGTACGTCGCGTTCGGGATCGTCGCCCAGATGAGCTTGTATCTCCCTTGGATCGCTTCCGACAGCGACAGCCGGAACTCGGCCGAATCGCCTGCCCCTTGCACCCGGTCACGGTCTTTCGACCGGACCAGGATGTTCATCTCCGAAATGTTGCGCAGGCCGCTCATTTCGGGAACAAAAAAAATTAAATGTTGTCTCACTAGTCTAGTACAAGAGGAAAAAAAACGATGCTGACGCTCAGCGGCAACAAGCATCGAACAAAAAAAAGAAAGTTCATCTTGTAATTAAAACAAAGGGGGTGAGGGAAGAAAATGAAAAAAGTCGTGTCAATCGACCCTGGGCTGAGACACCTTGGAGTGGTAGTGCTCGAGAAAAACAACAGCACCAACGCCATCGCAGTCACTTATGCCAGCGTGCTGAGCATACCCAGACAGGATGACACTGACAGCTTCAAGACCAAGTCCCTGTCGGCGTGCCTGCATGCCATCGAGGAAGTGCACAACGCCGATGTGTGCGTGGTCGAGGACCAGAACTTCGGGAGAGCGAACACAAACCCCGACAACCTCTTGATTCAAGCGGCAGCCGGCGCAACGATGCTGGCACTCGTCGCCAAGGAGCTACTCTACTATCAGAGCTCATTCAAGTTCAGCTGCTTTTTCTCGCTTACTCCGACTATGTCCGGTCGAGTTAAAGGGAAATACAAAATTCAGTCTAAAGTGCTGGCACAGAACCTCGTAGAAAGTTTTAATGTAGCTGGCGAGACTAAATGCCTCACAGAGTCAGATCATCTGAGCGACGCGTTCGGTCTTGCCTTCTGTGCGCTGGTCGGATGGACCGCACGAGGGCAGGGCGGCCAGCTGGCAGTGCGTCGCTCTGAGCCTGTGCCGATCCCTGTGAATCTTTATTCGAAACAGGAGCGGCAGGAGCAGCAGCCTTCTGTTGGTTCCATTTCGAGCTGATGTACGCCATGCGTTCTTTATGAGCCATCGCCTTGACTTCGGGCGTGGCCATCTGCTCCTTGAAAAAGGTGTTGTACGCGGACGGCGCGCGGAGCTTGCGCTCGGGCTTGGCGGGAGCAGCAGCGGCGGTAGCTTGTCCACAAGTCGTGCAGTTGGAAGACATCTTTAGTTTGCTCTTGTCCTTTGTTATAATAGGGCATCAAGAAGATTCTTTTTTTTCCTCTGATTAAAAACCTTAAACGTCTGGGACGGCCGGTGCCACCACTCTCTCGTCCGGACACCTCACTGGAAAGTACAGGATAATAACGCACCCGGCCACCCCGATCACTAAGACGGCGATGATTGCCACCACGAACAGGTCCATTTTCACTCCCGCTCTAATTTAAATACACAGTCTAAGAATTTTTAAAACGAGGCCACCTCCAGGCTTCCGTTACTTTCGTGAATGAACTTGAAGTACGCCGAATAGATCGTAATGTCGTATAGACCGTCGACCACACCTCGTTTGCCCGAAGTGGCGGCGCTGACGACCATCTCTTCTTGGGCGTTGTAAGTAGCCGCGGATGTGTCTGGCGCCTGCTGGAACTTCAGTTTCAGCTGGTGAACGTCGCCACGGGACCAGAGCACGGGCTGCTCGTTCAGGTCCGTGACGGACGCGGTGTACTCCATCGCCGCACTGACCTCCCAGTCGACCGTGTTGGTCGCGCCAACTCGTGTGTTACTAAACTTGATCTTGACCCCGCACGCACGCAGCCAGCTCGAGCTAGCCAGCAAGGTGTTGAGGTTCGTTAGTGCGGCAGTGGCGGGCGACGTGTAGCGCCGGTCGGTAATTCTGGCAAAAGTGAGGTCAGAGTCGATGTCGAGGACGGCCACCGTCACGCCCTTGAAGTCCACGGTCAGGCGGTTGGTGTCGTTCAGGGCAAACACTGCAGTGTTGGCGTACCAAGCCCCGTACTTGTACGTGACGGTCGCGGCGCGCGGCGCGGGGCCGGCGTTGATCACCAGGCGCTCGCGGTTGCCGACGAAGGTCTTGTAACCGTCCATGACTCCGTCTAACATGGCCTTGGGGTCGTTGCTGAACGGGATCATGTACACGCCGTTGGACTTCAGGTAGGAGCTGCGAACTAGCTGGCCCATCGTCTCCTCACGGAAAAAGCGCTCGTCGATCGGGGTGCCTTCACCCATCTGCGATCTACCGTGCACGTCTTCCAAGTCAATTGTCGTCGCGTCGCCCAACATGTCGTAGGTCATCAAGCGCCCCGTGTTGTCGTACGTGTACTGCGGGTAGTAGGTCGTGGCGTCTCCGTACGCGGTCTGGTCGCCTGATTTGCGGATGAAGACAAACAGTCCTCCGCTGTGGTGTGAAAACTGGTCTAAGTCAATCGCCAATCGGTCGAAGGGCTTGATGCGCTGGGCGTAGGCCGTGTACTGCACAAAGTCGATGTATTTCTGCTCGGCGACCTTGCCCTGCTTCAGCTGGCTCCTGCCCAGGCGCATCCCGTTCGGTAGCTGCGTGCAGCCTGTGATGAAGCGGACCTCGCTCAAGCTGGCAGTGCAAGGCACGGCGGGCGCGGACTGGCCGTTGACTGCCGACTGGGCCGCCACGAAGATCGAACCTCTGGGGTAGAACCTAATTTCGAGGTCGCCACGCAGCGTGCTCGGGTCCAGGTCCATGCCGTTAAGCCAAGTGTGCAGCAGGGGCAAGAAGAAGTACCGCTCGTCGTTGTTCTCCCACTGGCGGCCGCTGATCTTGCCTGTCTTGGGGTCCATGTTGACCATGTCGGCGATCTGGTCGATGGCCTCTTGCGGCAGCGTATTGAGTATCAAGTGCAGCATGTCGCCGTGATAGCGCGCGATTTCAGTGCCCGTCAGGCGGTCGATGTACTCAATTCTTTCGAACCATTGAGTGGTAGGCAAAACACGCGAGTCGGTCGGCTGGCTGCCGCTGGTCGTGAACGTGATCTTGAAACGCAGCGTCGCGTCATGGATTGCGCCAGACTGGTTGTTCTCGAGGATAAAGCTGAAGAACGCGGTGTTGCTCAGCGCCGAGGTCGCGGCGGCGGGCGCCATCACGGTTTGAGTCCAGCAAGGGCGAGCATTGATCGCGCGGGCGTGCTCGGGATCAATCAAGATCTCCTGGCCGTTACGCGCCCTCTTGCCGGTGGCGATTTTCTGCTGCTTGCTAGCAGGGGGCACGACGACGGTGGCGGAAGACATCTTCGTTGCAGTATACAATATTAAGGACAAAGAAGATTTTTTTTATTTTTTCAGGATCATCACGGCCCCGATCGCCGCGGCACCGACCGCCAAGGGCAGCGCCATGGACTTGAGGCCGCCCTCGGCATTGTCGCCTAGCTGCTTGGTGGTGTCCATCGCTTCTTTCGGGATGTCAGTCACCTTGTCGATCTGCTTGCCGAAAAAGCCCGTGACTGACTTGAGAGTGCTGCCAAACTGCCGCAGCCCTTCGCGGGCCCGCTCCCTCCTCTCTGCCTTTCTGCGCCCTATGCGCTGTTCGGTGGCGGCGCGGGCGTCCTTGCGGGCGGCCTTCTTGGCCGTGTGCCGCTCGTGCCTTTCTCGTGTGCGCTTGCCCATCTTTCTTAATTAAACTTGATAAGTCACGAAAATTAAATTTTTTGTTTTTATTTAAAAGACAATGACTTGGCAGATGCGTTCCATGACTTGCGCAATTTGTCCCAGGAACTGAGCGTCCTTGGCCAGACTCTGCTTGGCCAGAAATCTTCGCTGCAGTTGTTGCAGGGCGGGAGTCGGAGCACGAGTCTTGGCGGCCAGCTCAAACCAGATGCCAGCTTCGCTCTGGACGTACGCGGCGAGCTTGCCGTCCTTGTAGGCAGGCAAAAAGAACTTTTCAACGGTCGCAACTTGTTGCTCAAGACCTAAGTTCCACTGCATCCGCAGGTCCTTGCTCTCGCCGAGGGACAGCAGCCCCCAGTTGTCCAGCACAGTCTCCAGGTCCGCAAAGAGCTTCTGCAGCGCTTGGCGCTTGGTAAGGCCGCCGGAGGAGGTCATCGAGCGTCACGTAGTGTGTGGGCAGCGGCTTGTCGAGGTCGCACGAGATCTTTGGATGACGCAAGAACCGTTTGCAACAGGTGACCACGATGATAGCGGCTGTAACGATCGGGGCCCAGGCCAGCAGAGCTTCTTCCTCCACTAGCATTGTTCACTTTAGACTGGAGAGAGGAGAGGAGAGGAGAGAGAGAGAGGAGAGGAGAGAGAGAAAGAGGAAGAGAAAGAAAGAAAGAGAGAGATAGGAGAGAGAGAAAGAGAAAGAAAGAGAGAGAGATAGGAGAGAGAGAAAGAGAAAGAAAGAGAGAGAGAGAGACAGAGAGAGAGACAGAGAGAGAGAGAGAGAGACAGAGAGAGAGAGAGAGACAGAGAGAGAGAGAGAGAGAGTGGATGTTTTTAATAATATAAATATATAGAGAGTAGGTAAAAAATAAATTGATAATAATAATAATAATAATAATAATAATAATAATAATAATAATAATAGTGCTTCTCTGTCAATGGCTGATGCATTTCTGCACATGCGCCTCCATCGTCTCACCCGTGAGGGGAGTACGAAGAATTGACGATAAGCTCTAATGACACCCCCGCAAGGGCAGTTCCAACACTTCCAGACGGGCCGGTATGTTCAATGAAAATACTGGTCCAGAAATAGACCGGTATGTTCAATGAAAATACTGGTGGCACCGACGGGAATCGAACTGGCGACAGGGCCCAGATGGTAGAACTTGACCACTGGGCTATCACGGTGTCAATAATAATAATAATAATAATAATAATAATAATAATAATAATAATAATAATAATACTATTTACTGCTATATCTGAGGCGTACTGATGCAGCTAATGGCATATCCTCAACGGACATAAGCCTCCAATACCCTTGTTCGAGGTCCTCCACCCCCCCGTGTCAGTCTCTCGCCTGATGATCGGGGCCACCAATGGAGCTCCTGAGGGCAAGACTGCACTAAGCCGAGGTTATTCCGCAGTCCCAACAACCTCTTGCAAGACGTCACCGAATGTGCAAGTGCATACACCAAGCGCGGTTGCTAGAGCTGCCTCGAAACCCCACCCATAACAATCTGGTGTCTGCTGGGTCCTGGGCTATCAACCAGCATATGCGGAGTTTAAGATCTTTTACGCGCGCAACGACCCTCCTCCAGCATCTACCACCAAAGGGTTATGAGTTGGCGTCACACTTTAACGCCTTGAGGCCATTGGGCTGGAACTCTGTTTAGCAAGTGTGACTAGGTTTTTTCATCGGGATTTCCCTCAAATATATCACAGTCAACACTCCAAGGCAGATTTACTATATCTGAGGCGTACTGATGCAGCTAATGGCATAATAATAATAATAATAATAATAATAATAATAATGATAATAATAGTGCTTCTCTGTCAATGGCTGATGCAAATCTGCACATGCGCCTCCATCGTCTCACCCGTAAGGGGAGTACGAAGAATTGACGATAGGCTCTAATGACACCCCCGCACGGGCAGTTCCAACACTTCCAGACGGACCGGTATGTTCAATGAAAATACTGGTGGCACCGACGGGAATCGAACTGGCGACAGGGCCCAGATGGTAGAACTTGACCACTGGGCTATCACGGTGTCAATAATAATAATAATAATAATAATAATAATAATAATAATAATAATAATAATAATAATAATAATAATAAATAGGGAAGAGAAAGAGAAAGGGAGAAATATATAGAAAAGAATGGTTATGATTCAGAAGTATAGTAACATCAGTAACTCCCAAGGAGCCTTCCCTTTATGTCTACCTCTACTGATGGGTGTGATCATTCGTATAGCTAGTGTTGCTCTATGTGTGTCTTCCCAAAACGTATCAGGCAGGCCGGCATCTAGTTGAGCTGCTAGGGCTCGTGTGTCGTCGGTTCTGTTCATACGTTCTGCGAAGGGGTTCATGTTTGGTTCGTTTCTGGTTGTTGTTTTGAGAATTATGCCGTGACGGTCGGCGTAAGTCTTCAAAACGTTTGTTATGAACTCTCCATCTTAACGTAGTTGTTTGAGCTTGTTGTTTGATTGTCTCACAAAGAAAGCGAATATTTTCTCTAAGTGTGGCATGTATGTCTTAGTTTCATGTGTGGGTGTATATAGTTCGCACGCGAATTTAGAGTTAGAGCATGAGACTCCCCCTCGATATTGATTTCCGTATCTCGAGCGAACGGGAAATGGGCCAGCGAAGTCTAGATTGAGTGCCTCACCTACCTTGAACTCTATGTCTAAGTGATTGCTGTTGTACATCGGGGGTTTGTTTGGTTTTCCCCTGCTACATCCATGACATGCCCTGACTAGACGCATCCAGTCTCTCCCTGCTATGCGCCTGCCTATATTGCTTGCGAATTCTTGCATGATTTGTGGGTTGGCATGCATCAAGCTACGGTGTAGGACCATTGCGTCTAAAGGCCCAGAGTTGCTGAGTTTTGATTCAATCAATCTCCCCAAGTCTTTGGCAGTTTCCCATATCCAGTCGTCATGAAATGCAGAATATGCAACCATTTGAGCGATTTTTCCCGCATGGGAATCGCAAAGGCTTTTTCCGTGATTAGATGCCCAGAAATTCCAAGCAAAGTATTCCAGCCAAGGATGCTTAGTCCTAACAAGACTAGCCTCTGCCAGCGAATATCTTTGTTTGTAATGTTTCCGGCCACCCTCTTCTTCTTTTCCTCCTCTGGCGCGGGCGCGTCCAGGTTGACCTTTGCGCCTGCTGGACAGAGCATGGTATTCTTGGCGTGCGTGATGGCGGCCGTCTGTGCAGTCAGCAAAGCTAGCTCGGTCATAGGGTCCAGGCGCTGCAGACCGATGCCAGCTCGCAGCTTGGCCCGCTCCAGCAAGAAGCACCACCGGTCGTTGACAAAGCAGGCTCTGTCGTGCCCGCGATTTGGTAACGCGACCGGTTCGCTACCAGATTTTCGAGACAGACGAGCCCTTGCTTGAGCACTGCATCTGCCAGCTCGCCGCTCAGTTCTCCCTCTAGCACTTCCTCGACTTCGTCCAACAACAGCGGCAGCTTCTGCCTCGGCAGCCTGCGCAGGGCTTTCGGATCGCAGTTGATGTGCGCCTTCTTGAGCTTGGGCCCAATTAAGGCGCTGCGCCCATAGGCCACGAGAAGCTTGTAGTTCGGGTCATCCCGTAGCACGGGGTCTTCGGTTGCCGCCGCTGGTGCTCCCAGGCGCCGTGCAATGGCGGCAGCGCTGGGGCCGGTGGTCCTGCGCTTCTTGGTAGGCGGGGGAACGGGAAGGGGGGGTGGTTGTTCCGCTTTTGTTTCGATAGACGGCGGCTCGAGGTTGGCGAAAGGGTCTGTCATGGTGCTTTCGTTGTAGGTAGACTAGGAGGAAAAAAATTACACGATCGGCCTCACACCCCCCTCCTCGTTGATGGCTGACCAACCACGCACGGAGCCGTTCTGGCGGTCGACCCAAGACACTGACGGGATCTTGCTCCATTGCTCGTCGCGGATCTTGGCAGCCTGGTATTGTTCGATGAACCCCGCCACATTCATGCAGCCCTGCACAAGGCACAAAACCAAGAAGAATGAGTTTACCCACAAAAAAAAGAAGCAGTGATACCTCCCACGAATTTCCGTGAGTTCGACGAAGCTCTGTCAGCCAGGGCAGCATAGCGCCATCGTCCCATACCTTGGCGTCTGCGTCCATTGCACAGTTAGTCGTGCAGAATTCGCGTCCGTAGACAGAGGTGATCTCGGCGGGCGTGCCCACGAGCAGGACCGCTCCCTTGTACCAAGGAGCCAGCGAGTTCTGCGACAGGCGCTGGGCCACGTCCTTCATGCCTTGGATAACACCCTTACCAAGACCAACGAGATCGCTTTCAGCTTCACGTAGAAGCCAACAACGGGAGTCCTTCAGGCTTCGTGTCTTCAACGTTTGCATGTCTATCATCGTAGCGTTGAATGTGCTGTTGGTTCCCAGTTTCTTTCCATCTTCCTCCTGGCTTGCTTTGCGTAAGCAAGTAACAGCAGAACATCTTCGAACACATGGATTTCTACTCCGTGTCAGCCGCGACTTCGTGTCTGCGGCTACTTCTGATATGTCTTTTTCTTCGTTTCCTTCGTATTTAAGTATTCTTTCAACTTCGTCCAACTCGTTTCTGTTCAATGTGTCTCCTACGTCTTGTAAGCATCACCCCCCGGGTAGCAGGTAAAAAGTACCTTTTCCTGGTGACAGGTGCACCAGCTTGTTTTTCAGTATTATTTGTCCGGATTGGACCTGATGCCATTTTATTCCTGGTCTATTGATGTTTTCCTTTTTGGCTTCACTGAGCTAATATAACGAGACATCATACTCATCTTTTGAGGACTGTGTTTGGTTGTATTACTGACTTTTTACGAGCTATCGTTGGGGGCATTACATTTGGAGTCCACATCACTAGGGTGATTTCTTTCTGCTTTGCCACACAGGCAACAGAGTGAATTTTCACTGACCTGTCTCACACGGGGACGTCAGACGAAAACAACTACTCCAACACAGCTCCCTCATAACTCTCTCACAAAACAAATAATTTGATTGGTCTCAAGCAGGTGTCTCGTACCCTCTAGCCCAATCCATATCTGTGTGCTCACAAGGAGACATCAGATACAAACTCTCTGTCGTTCTTGCTGTTCTCACACAGAGGCCAAGAAGAAGGAGGTGGACAGAAGAGTGAAGGAACACACACAAAACACAAACAAGCATAGGGACAGGAGCACAACACTCTACCCTTCTAGTTTGTGCATTTATCTGCATTATCTCACACATACGTCAGAGTATTTTTGCAACTCTCTGATCGTTTTCTAAAGGTAGGTCTGAGAACCTATCCGACCGACTGTCGACTTCTCAAGGAGAGCTTTTCTAGCTTCTCTATTACTATCTGTGTGTAGGTCCAAGTGCCTCATACTAGATACATATAGAAAAGAAGGAGGAGAAAGTAATCTGAGTAAGGAGAACAAGAAATCGGAGAAAGTCTCAAAGACTATTTTTCTCAAACAAAAACAAACATACAAACAGTGTTTCATAGAGGACAGGGAATCTCACTCTACCCTCTCTATTAGTTTCTCTCTTCACTAGTCAATCGACTGAAGGAGGAACAGAACACAAACGAACAAAAACCAAACATAGGAGCTGACACTGTCCTCCTGTTAATTACTACTACGACATCATGTCGACAGAGACCGCCGAAGTGAGTGAATTCTCGGAGGAAGAACAAAGAAGAGAAGAAGAAGAAGCAGGAGGAGGAGGAGGAAGAGGACTGAGTGAAGGAGGAGGAGGAGGAGGAGATGAAGGAGTAGGAGGAGGAGTAGAAGAGGGCTGGGATGATGAAGGAAGATACGGAGGAGACGAAGATGAAGGAGGATTTGAACAAGAAGAGACGGGAGGAGGAGGAGCATATGGTAATCCCTTACCACCTGCCTACACGGGAGGAGGAGGACGAAAATGATCGACTTGATTCATAGTGATGGAGAGGAGATCACAGTGGAGGAACAACAGTGGGTGCAAGACGACTATGACCTCACTAAAGAAGAGTTTGATAACAAGATGGGGGTAGAGAAGGACACCTATGTGTGGATCCCTCAGGATCAAAGAAGAGAGAAAAGTCGTGCTAAAAAGGATGTCTATATCCTATTATCAAACACAGCACAGCTCCTCGGCAAACTGGTCTCTGATCCAGAAGAGAGAAAGAAAATACAGCATATCAAGTTTGGGGACACACACACCCACCTTGAATTACTCGATGCTATCTTTGGGGTGTACACTCAAACCCTGATTTGGGAACGTACATACGGCCCACGATGTGAGGGTTACCTCCAGTACACAAACCCAAGAGCAACGGCCAGATTCCTCGCGACTGGTCAGGAGGCAGTCGATGTAACAAAAATGAAGACCAATCTGGGTTCGAAAAACTCGAGTGGCATATTTCATTTTTTACGATGGAAATAAAGGCCTTGGAGGAGGGGAAGGCAGAGATGGAAAAAAGCATTAAGGCAGCAGGAGAAACTCATCCTGTGATTGATGAGTTAGAGAAGACAGACAGAGTTCTGACC
>WBZZ01005447.1:0-34257 GCA_019918135.1 Paulinella micropora
ACTTTTATCACGAACTTTTGGGGCGATGTGCCTACCTGGCCGCGCTCATTAACTGAAGTGAAAAAGTGTCTACGGACTCTATTTGAGAGTAACAAGCCGTATACTGTCATTCTGCCATACAATGAGAAGGCGATCTGGGCACAGGAGATAAGGGACCGGCTTATTGATCATCCTATACCTGTTCCTTCTCGCAAGCAACAGTTAGTGGTGGCTTGTCGACTCGGGTCTCGGGAGCAGAGCAGTGCATACAAGCAAAAGCTCAGAGCCCAGGACAAGTTGAAATTGATACCTCAAGCTTTCACATGCTTTGATGGTTTCTACACCCGTAAGGCTCCGATACAATACGCGAACCTTATTGATATGCTTGTCGGGCTGGGTCATGATGATGAGCCGGACACAGTCACGTATGAAAGAACGGGACTAGACGATTTGTCCGAGGAAGATTTGAGTTTGGAGGAGGACTTAGCGCCCCTCAAGGAGCATAAGAAGATGTCGGAGGAAGATTTCCAAGCGGCGGCGCGGAAAATTTTAGAAGAAGGAGTGGGTTCGGAGAGAGAGAAGGCGTTTCTCAAAGCTAAGATGGAGGCGTACAGAGAAATTTTCGACCCTCCTCGGGCAGGTGGTGTAAAGTCGGATGACTTCACTGCTGTCATTTACAAGATACCGGGTGCGGAGCCATCTCCGGCACCACGGAGGGCAAATTTGAGCATACATGAGGCAAAAATAGCGGAGGAGAATGTGAGACAGTTGCTCGATGAGGACTTTATTGAGAGATCTACATCTCCAATTGTCTCTCAACCGAAAATCGTCCCTAAGCCAGGAGGAGAATGGCGCTTGACGATCAATTATGCCCGTGTGAATAAGGTGCTAGAGGAAGAGAGAAATCCTCTGCCGACCTTAGAAGAAGGCAGAAGGGTGCTGCGGAATGCTAAATTCTATTCGGTCATTGACCTTAAGAACGGCTTCTGGCAGATACCACTGGACGAGAAATCCAGATGGCTGACTGCATTCGTTGTGGGTATGGAAATATACCAGTGGAAGGTGCTTCCAATGGGACTCAAACAGGCCCCGGGGCTCTTTCAGAAGGCGATGCAGAAGATGTTGAGCGGTCAATATGACGACCAGTCGGAGGATGGTTTTATGAGAAGGAGAGGACAGAAGGCGGGAGAATATGCATTTTGTTACATCGATGACATCATCGTATACTCTAACACAATGGAAGAGCATATCGATCACTTGTCAGATGTCTTCAGGCGCATCGGAGCTTTTGGCCTGAAATGCAACCTAAAGAAATGTCAGCTTGCCAGGACAAGTGTGACGTATTTGGGTTACGAGATTTCTCATAATAGGGTCTCGATATCGCGCGAAAAGAGGGAGGAGATCATGAGTAGACAGTTGCCAAAGAATCGCACGGAGTTACACTCTTTTCTTGCGATGGCACAGTACTACAGCCAGTTCATACCCGATTGGGGTGCAACTCGGGCTAAGCTGGAGAAGATGATTGATTTTGGAGACTTTGAGAAGTGGGATGAGGAGGCTTTGCAGGCGTTTAATACGCTCAAAGATATCATTTATAAAGATCCCAAGGACGGCGGATTAGTACTTATGATGCCCGACTTTACGAAACCGTTCGTAGTCGACACGGATGCATCTAAGTTTGCGATTGGCGCGGTGCTGCAACAAGAAGATGAGGAGAAAAAGTTGCGCCCGATCATGTTTATTAGTAGAAAGCTGTGTGCGGCGGAGCGAAATTACTGCACGCGACAGAGGGAGGCGTTGGCAGTAGTATGGGCTCTCAAGAGGCTCAGAGAATACTTGTGGGGAGGACCTCTATTCACGGTTAGGACCGATCATCACAACCTTCTTTGGTTGATGAATCATGAACAAACCGGCCGTTTGGCGCGGTGGCAAGCTTTCTTGTCATGTTTCAATTTCACGATGGTCTACTTACCGGGAAAGCGAAACGTAGTCGCTGATAGCCTTTCCAGGCTAGAGTTTCAGTCGGAGGTGTCGGCTCTCGTATCATCAGTGGAGATGATGGACCTGTCCACGGACAAGGTATACGAGGTGAGCCACATAGAGGCGATGCAGATGGCAAGAGGCGTTCGTTATGACCGCACGGGTCTACGATATAGTCCTCAAGGCCCGGAGCATGGCATATGCTGTGAGGCGCATGTTCTCGAAGACGCTGAGTGGTCTTATGAGGCATACGAGAACGCGAAGGCGAATATAAAAGAAGAGGAGGAGACGACTGAGGTCTGTACTGAACCTCCACAGGAAAATCGAAGCGAGCTTGATGAAGACCCGGAAAGGGTAGGAGTAAGGTTGGAGGACGGTACTATTCATATCGCCTCGCCTACCGCGTGGAGGCAGCAACAGGCGACGGATCCGGAGTTCAAGGAGCTCATAACGTTATACAAGAACCCTAATGAGCTTAAAAAGACTCCACAGATCAAAGATCAGATGAAGGAGATGGCGTGGAGAGATGGGCTATTGTGGTACAAGGGCCAGCATGGCAAATTTGCATCACAGCCTGACAAATGGACTCTCTGGGTACCAGAGAAGTTGAGGCGCTTTATATATGTCGCAGCCCATAACTGCCCCTTACTGGCACATCCGGGTCGACAAAGAACTCATTGGTTCATAGCGAGGCGATTTTGGTGGAAAGGGATGAAGGAGGAGATAGACAGGGAAGTGGACGCATGCATCCCATGCAAAACCACAAAGACACCGCTGAAGGCGAACTTTGGCCTGATCGGTACATTCCCGTTACACGCCGGGATGTTTGAATTTTTACACATCGATCATGTGGGACCTTTCCCCGAATCGGCAGAAGGGTACAGATACCTTCTTACCGCAATAGATCGAGCCACCAATTATGTCTGGGTTGTTCCTGTTAAGGACGCTACAGGCAAGACAACTGCGGAGGCTCTGATCGATAGGATCGTCTCGCAGATCGGAGTGCCTAGAAAGATATGTTCTGATCGAGGTTCTGACTTTAATAATGAAGTCATCGACAGACTATCTAAGTACTACGGGATGAAATGGCAATATGTTACTGCCTATAACCCGAGAGCGAATGGCAAGATCGAGCGGGTACATAGACCTCTCAAAGCCTCGCTTAAGATGTACTGTATGAAGAAGGAGAATCAGAGAGCCTGGGTGGAGGCAGCACCTTCATTTGCCTTTGCAATGAACTGTCTACCCTCATCGGCATTAGGAGGAGCCAGGAGCTCAGTCTCGCCATATCAATTGGTTTACGGCCGAGAGCCTAATATCCCAACCTCACTTCTGCATCCAAAAGACACTTGGGCAGATGAGGATGAGTTGTTCGGGATGAGACTAAGAGCGAAGATGGAGGCGGAACAAATAGTTGCGGCGCACAGGGAGGCGGAGCGCAGAAAGACTGACGCACAAGGAGTGCGACAAGCGCACTTAGATCAAGTCCGTTTCCAGGTTGGGGATATTGTACTCTTGTACCATCCTCAAGTCCCTAAGGGGGTTAGCTCTAAGCTGTTTACCCACTGGAAAGGACCATACCAGATCATGGAACAGATGGGACCTCTGAATTATAAGATCAGGGGTAGAGGGAAGGTGCAGATTGTGAATGTTCGAAGGCTGATCAAATATGACCCCTTCTTACTTGAGGATGAATCCGTTGAGGAGGCGTTGAAACGGATGAAGGAGGACTTCAAAGAGGTACCGCCTATACAGAAGGAGGATACCTTAGAGGAGGAGAATGCCTATCGGGCACCTGTCACGGAGAAGGAGGAGACCGAGAAGGAGAGTAAGGAAGACTCAAACCGCAAAAGCGCGGCGGGGACTCAGTCTAAAGCCCCATAGTCCGCGGCGGTACGAAGGAGAAGTTCACGGAGGCGCAGAGGAGGAGAGCGCAAAACGATCTCATCTTCGACCAACCGAGGAAGGTGGCAAGGTCGACGCGAGCGACGGATGTCCATGGAGGAGGAGGGGAGAAGGACACTAACCCGAACGCGGGTAATGTGGACATTCGACATGTGCGATGGAAGGAAGGAGAGGCGATTGCGGCCATCAAGTGGGTCCGAGACGCTTTTTATCTGTTGAGACCGGCAGAATCTCATGTTGCCGATGACACTCTCTCAGATCTTTATCTCATGCGAGCTGTGGCGGTCCCGCAGACTACACGGGCAGCACGGACATCGAAGAGATCCTTAGCAGCAAAAACGATACAACCGGTACTCCATTTTTGGAGAAGCATGGACCCTGTTGAGGATCCAAAAGCTAGACAATATTTACCGGTGTACAAAGACGCGAAAAATCTCGAGACATGGGATGATACTATTACCCTTCGAGACAAAGACCACACTGCGTGGACTATTCAGTCACTGCCTAGAGGAGTGCTTGACATTCCTTTTGACTTATCTTTGGGCGCCATCCCTAACAAAATATGGGACATTCTGGAGGAGTCGAAGTTTGACTTGACTTTTGTTGGCGGCCCGCCACCTGGCAAAGGGGTTCGCGCAAGGCGACGAAGGCAGTAAGTGACATTTTTTTCTTTTATCACGCGTCGGACATTGAAAGCTGCATGTGGATTAATCTCATAGTGCCCATGTCAGATCATGTCTTATTAAAATGTTTTTATACCATTGTTGTTACTTGGCATTTTTATCGCAACATATGAGTGCGAGGGTCAATCGGCAAATGGATACGACACCGTATAAGGGGATCGCTTGTGAGTTTAGCGATGGTGTTCCTGGTACGACCCTGCTTCAAGTATCCAGGGTGATGTTCTCAAAAAATGTTCTCATAGTAGACATATTAAATTTTTTTCTTTGGATATACTTAATATCGTCATACCAGCACGGTCCGTCTCTACTTGTGTCGGCATATCGCATGGTCGGGCTCACTCACCCCGGCTTTGGATATAGTTATTAGGTCTGGCCCCTAGTACTATATTAAGGTAACCGATTGAATACAAGGGTATGTTATTAAAAGACAATGTATTTACTGATCGGAAGTGTTTTTGGAGAAGGAGAAAAATTATAACGCTGCTTTTATTGCAATAGTAATACTATTTGTTCTTGACATACTGCCTCAGAATTAAGTTACGGGGGGGACAACGAGTGTGGAAGGAGGAGTTTTTATTTACAAAAACGAGGCTGGAGATTTATAGTTGACTCGTGTCTGGCGTATGCGTTTTATATATCCACTGCACCGTCTATCCGTGGGTTAATGCACTTAGTTGCGACACCCCGTAGCGTTTGTGCAGAAAAGAAATCAGCAATTATATGACGAAAATATTGCATATTTCCGTCATAAAAACGGGAAGGGGTAATGTAGGCATCACCCCCCGGATAGCCGGTAAAAAGTACCCTTTTTCTGGTGTCAGGTGCACCTAGTTTTTTCCCATTATTTTCAATATCGTTTGGCCGGATTTGACATAATGCCATTTTAACCTTGGTCTGTTGCCGTTTTCTTTTCGGCTTCACTGAGCTAATATAACGAGACATCATTCTCTTTTGGGGATTTGTGTCTGGTTGTATTACCGACTTTTTATTGAGCTATCTTCGGGGATTGTTAACATTGAGCTATCTTCGGGGACTGTAACATCGTTGCCCTCGAATATGGGCACTTGACTCAATACGTGCTTTGGCACGCTTGCCTCCTTGACAAGCTCATAACCAAAGTAATCTATCACTCAAACGCAGAGTTTAGGGAAGCTACCCCGCTAAGGATAAAGAATAACAGAAGAAAAGACTTTTAATGACTTTGGGTCACACAAATTTATGATGTTATGACCTTTACAGAATGGTAATACTCATTTGATTCTAGGCATTCCAGATTATGATTCGCGAATACTCTAGAAAGTGTCCTTGTCAGTAATAAAGGTATTAATAACTGTCCGGCCTATGAACCTGCCTATGACTAAGACTATCCAAATTACCGGTAAATTGTCTAGGTGTAGTAACGGGGATTAGTAGTACATTACAACGCTCCCCTTAGTCGCAAGTCATATGCTATTTAGGGGCCTGTGTGTAATATAAAAAAAATAGTGGTGAGGATCAGTTATGGGTAATCCGAAGGTCATCAACTCCCAATTACATCATATCCTCTATGTATGTATATATGTAGTCATGCAGTAACATGTAGTATGTAAGTCACACTGTTCAAAAATTTGCAAGCGCTTCCGTAGAGGTAGCAAAATCGAAAATTTTTAGATTTCCTATTCTAGGACAGAAAGGAGGATAGAAAGAATTTTAATTGCTAAGTCACGTTGGGGCAAGATAGCCTCGCCGCCGGCCTCGCGTGGCAGTCGGCAATTCAACCTTGGCTTGACGCCGGGCTCTCAGTTACACCGACCCCTGCGCAAAACAAAGCTGCTGCAACAAGCAACAAACTGCACAAAACACTCAAAGCAAACATAGGTGAGTGGACATGCAAATCCCGAAATTACTCGATCTTTACCGTAAATTTGTTAAGTAAATACTCGAATTGTTCTTTCAGTAAATATTTTGTCATTACATCACCTATCTGCTTCTTAGTACCTACTTTTACAAACTTAATCTCACCGTCTCTCTGTAGGTGGTGCATAAAGTGTAATTCTAAAGGTAAGTGTTTAGTTCTATTACCTGACATACCCCTCTCTGCCGCTAAGACTGTTTGAGAGTTATCCTCGAATAATTCTATCGGGCTCTTTTGGGCTATGTTTAGTTCTTGTGTGATGTGTTTTAGTGCAAGTCCTTCCCTAATGCACTCAGTTGCTGCAAATATTTCAGCATCATTGGAACTCAGGGCGATGCGACTCTGTCGCTTTGATAACCATGCAACTGGATCGCTGCCCCATAGGATCACGAATCCAGTGCGGGACTTTCCTGTTTTCTTACAAACTTTGTGAGCCGCGTCGGGCCACATGGAAAGTTTTGGATAGGTTTGCCCTTCCTGCTCTGACTTAGGCTCAAGGTAAGCTAAACCTCGATAAGAGTTAACTAAATAACGAAACTGCCTAACATCGCATAAGTTATTCCCTTATCGATAGTTTGCATGACACTTGCCGAATTTAGTGCTTGTTCTATATCGGGCTTGTCATCTTTGCGAGAAATAGAACAAAGGAATCGGCCAAGGTGGGGGGGTCACTTTTTCCTAAATTTGTAATGACAAAAACATATATTTTCACAACATTCAGGAAATCGATAGAAATCATTTACCTAATTGAGCAATGTATTAAAATGATATTGAAACATGTTTTTATTGATCGGAAGTCAGTTGGACTTCACCTCCGGAGGTGTGTCGGAACCGGTCCAAAACCATGTATTTTACATATTTTTCTATCATTTCGTACTGCCGGAACGGATTGCATTGATCTAAATGATTGGTCCTTGCTTTTACAATGCTTACTAATCGTTTTGCGCTTGTTTTCTATTTAATTTATCATTTCCCTTTCAACAGACTTGAGAAAAACTGACTGAAACAGGAGGGAAAGGGGGGGGGGGTGACAGCAAGGACTGACAAAGCTGTCCGATGACGAGCTTCACGGAATCCATGCTCACAAAGAAAGGAGAAGCTGTGCTGATGAATTCTAAGCTATTATTTATTATTATTATTGCTTTGCTTGCCTCCACACTTAGGAAAAACATGTGACATAGCGATGTGTGTGTGTGTGTGGGGGGGGGGGGGCATGTCAGCAGAAGATCAAACGACAATCAAGTTAAGTGGATTGAATGAAATGAGTGATCCTTGCTTTAATAATGCTTACTAATCGTGTTGCGCTTTTTTCTCTTTACTTGAGTCTTTCCCTTTCAATAAACTTGAGAAAAACGACCTTTCAAAAGACTTGAGAAAAAACGGGTGGGGGGGGGGGGGAATCAAATTAAGTCGAATTGAATTCAAATCTACAAACACGTGGTGTTCCCTGAGAAAACAAAGCGCTCCTGCAAGCTAGAAACAAGATGAGCTACGTACATGTTATGATACAAATGATTGCAAACTGATCATACATGTGCAAGGTTGAAACAAACCTTCATTCACTGAAGGCGGCTACTCCCTGAGGATGGGACTGTCTTCAGAAGACAACGAAGATGTGTTGGAGACATCCGAATCTAGGTCGGTAGGCCATCTGCATAAAATACACTCGGGGCCCCCTTCCTCGTTGAAAAAACGACACGACTTACAGACCCAAGGATCAGGGCCTGGTTCTTCGTTAACGGCCTCCTCTTGTCGCTGACGACGACGCGGTGGTTCACTTTTAGCTTCCCCTGATACTGCCCCGCTGCGTGCTCGCTTCTGTCCTCCGCGGCCTCTCTGGGCACCCGCAGCCCGACGTCCGCGCCCGCGCCCACGACGACAGCCACGGCCACGACCGCGACCAGCACCTTCAACTACATCTGCTTCTGAACCGCCTACGTACATGGTACGAGCATGAATTACAATATCAAAAATATGATGATGATGAAGAAGAAAAAGAAAGAAGAAAGAAAGAAAGAAGAAGAAGAAGAAGAAGAAGAAGAAGAAGAAGAAGAAGAAGAAGAAGAAGAAAAAGAGGCAGAAGAAGAAAGAGGGAGGACGAGGAAGAGGACGAGGAACAGGTGGAGGAGGATCGTCATCTTGTTCGAGGCCGCAATCACAGTCTTGAAAGTGCGACCAGGCGCGTTCCACAAGATCGGCCTTCTTGAAAGCCTTCCTGTCTCTGTCTTGCGTGGCCACGCCGTGCTGCATCAGCCAACTCTTCAACTCCTTTACAACCATTTGGCTGGCTGCAAACGACTCCTTGTTCTCAGCCCCTTTCAGAAGGGCGTCGATCTTCTTCCACGGAGCTTGAGCAGCTGCAATCATCAGATCCTGAGCCCGCCGCTCTTCCGGAGTAAGTTCTCTCCCACCAACCCACCGTGGGTGCGCTGGTGGGGCTTGATTATTACAGAAGTAAGTTCTGGGAAGGTTCAGTCGCTCTTCCTCGGTGAGAAGAGTGAGGGCATCGACCTTCGCCTTGCGATCCGGTGGTAGCTCCCACAAATTCTGAGGCAGCTCATCCAAGACACGAAATTCGACACGCCACTCTTTGCCCTTCGCGTCAACGCACGACATGTGGGCAGGCTTGCCCGGGAGATTGCCTTGCAGATAGTCACCGTCGATGTGCAGGCGAGTCAAATTGTTCTTCGCGAGCATTTCCTCGATCCAGTCAATCTCCTCCCGGCTCAAGTACTTCTTCGCCAAAGCTCGGATGTCCTTCTTGAGGCGGGGTGTTGCAAACATCCCGTTAGGAAGCTTCGGGGGCATAGCTTGCTCTGCAAGCAATATACCACAGAAACGTATAGCACATCATGGAAAATCCAGGCAACACATAACAGTGAAGCAATGATTTCATACCGGGACGCCTCACGTAGATGCTGAGCGGAGCGCCCTGGACGTCGTCGCCCTCGCCATGCCACTCCGGCTGGACATCGCCCTGCATGTAAATAAGCAATATATTTTTAGCCGGGCAAATAGGTAAATACATTGATCGATAGGTAGGTAGGTAAGCAGGTTGATGGATAGTATTACCCACGTCTTGACTTCCGCCGTAGGCAGCTCGTTCGGGCCCCTCTTGCGAATACGCCAGGCCAACGGCTTCGAGTACTGCTTGAAGAACTTGTTCATACAAGGGGCGAAATACTTTTGCCAGTCATAGCAGCAGGTCAGAACCAGCAGCACGTAGCGTTCCCTCTTGCTCTTGAACGCCAACAGAAGCTTCAGGAGTGCCTGGGCTAGGTTGGTGGTGAAAAAGCTACTTTTCCATCCCATATCCATGACACGAAAGTCTTGATCGTCGCCGTCGTGTCCATGCCCTTTGAGATTGCGGTGGGTTTCGATCCAACCTTTGACGCCTTCGTCCACTATCTTGCAGCAGTACCCAAGCAACGGCCAGGCTGTGTTCTCACTGCCACCGTCCCATTCGAAAAACAGCTTCCACGAAGCCATGGTTGCGGGATTCCATGTAGCCCAGTGAACAAGGGCTGCCAGCATCGTAATGTTAGCGTTGACCCCTTTGGCAATGGCTCCCTCCAGATACGAAACAATGAAATGAGTGTCTGTGGTGTAACAAGTCGCCATACCCACACAGAGGCGCAGAACAAACTTCTTCTTGAAGTCCTTGGAAAGACGGCGGCAGGACGGGACCTTGACCGGTGGCTTCATGTCTGCTGATAGGATCAATGAATGAGGATCATTGGGTGCACTTTTCTTTCTTCCCATGATCGAGATCCTGTTGGATCGTTGCAGTTTATGATGCAGCCGACTACGGCGACGCCAGTCCTGGGCCTCCGCCTCGGACTTGAAGCCCCTTGCATGTTCCGCAGCTAGTTCTGTGCAGATCTCGTCTTTAGCAAAGTCCCCATCTAGACCAACATTGTCAAGAAGCCGACTGTCTTTTCTCGCTCGTTAGCAAATTGAAACGCGATGGTACCTCGGATGAATTTGACGTGCTTGTAATCCTGTCGCCAACATATGTCGATGGTCTTCCGATCAGGAGGCCGATTCCTGTCCACTCGGGGGGATGCACCAAGCCTCTCGCAAGCTTCTTTCCAGTGCCCAATGACGTATTCTTGCACTCCAGCGTCCGCTGCCATGGTCTGCAATTTCCAGAGCCCGTCGCTACAGATCTCTGGCGATTCTCCAAACTTCTCGCAGAGTAACACGCAGATAATGTCCGAGACCTCAGGATAGGGCGTGGACGACTTCGCAAACACCTTCGTACCAGAAGCGAGCATTCTGTGGGCCCTCTTAACAATCGCATCCCCGACCCCATGGATCCGCTGCCACGCGGTTCTGCATACCTCCTCAGTTTGATACAAGTATTGAAAGGTTCCCTTGTTGGTCTGGAATGCCTCAAGCTGACCAACAACCCATGTGTAAAGCTCGCTCAATGAAATACAACAAATCTTAGCACGAGCATCCATTACGTCGAGCGTGTTCAAAAAGGAGTAACACTTCCACTTTGCGCAGCAGAATGACTTGACATGATGGTCCAGCTCCGCATACGTCATGCCAAGCTGCTTGCCGAACGCTTTGGGTCGCTGCTGCCTGATGGCGCCAACCGGTCGCGTTATCCTATTATAAGGACGTGTTGGCTGTCGGCGTTTCCGCTTCATCCTCGGTATATTCAGCACCATAAGCTGAAACAGCGGTTCGTTTGAAGAGTGCAGATCCTCCATGTTCCAATCGCGCGCAGTCTCTCCGTCAGGTGTTTCGTATTCCTCCCCGGTACCCAGGACCCGCGCCTCTGCCTCCATATCGGCCGCTTGCTCCTCAGTCATCCACTCCTGGGAAAGACACACCATGGATAAGCTGCAATCAGTGGATACAAAGATACAATCATACCGGGATTCCTGTGGGTGTGAACTCTTCATCGATTAATGCAGGAGGCTCATCGTCCTGTGTGCGACAAGAATGCGAACCGATCAGATTGTTCAGACACAACCTCAGTCGACTCATCTTCCGGGGCAGGCACGGCAGTCTCAGTTGCGTCCTCCTCAGGAGGAAACACAGTCGAATCGGATTCGTTTTCTTGTGGTAAAAGGGGAGAAGGAACAACCGCGTCCTCTAGAGGTGGAGGCAGCCCTACGTCTCTGAGAAGGTATGCAGGATCGACAGTGTCCGTTGAGCTCGATTGTCGCGCCATGTAGGTAAAGTCAGAATCCTCCGTCTTTAACTGCACGGATGATGTTCGAGCAATAACTGTAATGTCAGAATCTTCCCTCTTCAGTGTCTTCGAAGGCGCCAAGACAGAGTCCAAGAGCTTCTCCTTCTGATCGAGACGCAATGACAACGATCGGGACAGCGATGGTATGTCCGAAGGCGCCAAGACAGAGTCCAAGAGCTTCTCCTTCTGATCGAGACGCAATGACAACGATCGGGACAGCGATGGTAAGTCCAACCCGTCAGCTACCGAAGCCAGTAGAGCCTGCTTCTCATTCTGTGCCAAGGATACAGATCTCAGAGGTATAGGATGCTCCTCCTCAGGCACAATAAAATAAATGCAACCTTCCTCAGTTTCTAGTGACCATACAGGTATTCTTTCCCTTCTGGAGGCTACCTTTTGCATCCATTCAGGATACGCCATTTTGGGGCTGGTCGTGAATGTCAAATGAGGATTGGGGGTGTAGTTCAACAAAATCTCTGCGTCTCTGCCCACCGCACGTGAGAGCGTCACAAACGCATTACCCTTGCTCACCCTAGCGTTGAATCGAACGTCCTCGGCCGCGGCCGGTTGGCTTTGAAAGCCACGCGCTGCGCTATTGATAAGGTGCATTGCGTTTCTAGCCGATGTGCTGATGTTGTCAATCGGGTGCATGCCTGCCTGCAGCCCACGGCTCGTCCGCATAGTGAAATGCTGCGTATGCGCATTGTTGGCAGTTCCCACTAGCCTTCCACCTGGATGTAACAGTCCCAACGAATAAGTGGCAGGTAGCTCGTGAACATCACAGAACAGTCCATATCCATCCTCCGTAGGCCCCACGTAGACGGGAGCCTTGCCTGCGCGCAACATCTCGCGGCGGGTTGATGCTGTAGCTACCCTAGTAGTACATCATGTACATGTACAGATTACGAATTCTTCTAAGTGCTGCTGCATAGGAAAATATGCATTAGAAAAAAAACAGCATTTTCTGATGTTTCGCGCGTGCTTAAAAAAAAAATGACGGCGTTTGGGTATGATGGCATAAGCGCAATATGAATAAGTAATCATGTACATATACATATTACGAATTTTTCTAAGTGCTGTTGCATAGGAAAATATGCATTAGAAAAAAAACAGCATTTTCTGATGTTTCGCGCGTGCTTAAAAAAAAAAATGACGGCGTTTGGGTATGATGGCATAAGCGCAATATGAATAAGTAATCATGTACATGTACACATTACGAATTTTTCTAAGTGCTGTTGCATAGGAAAATATGCATTAGAAAAAAAACAGCATTTTCTGATGTTTCGCGCGTGCTTAAAAAAAAAATGACGGCGTTTGGGTATGATGGCATAAGCGCAATATGAATAAGTAATCATGTACATGTACATATTACGAATTTTTCTAAGTGCTGTTGCATAGGAAAATATGCATTAGAAAAAAAAACAGCATTTTCTGATGTTTCGCGCGTGCTTAAAAAAAAATGACGGCGTTTGGGTATGATGGCATAAGCGCAATATGAATATGGTACGTACACATAAATATAACACTTTGGAATGAGAGAGAGAGAGAGGCGAGAAAAAGAGAGAGAGAGAGAGAGAGGAGAGAGAGAGAGAGAGAGGGAGAGGGAGGAGAGAGAGAGAGAGAGAGAGAGAGAGAGAGTCTCAGAGAGAGAGAGAGAGAGGAATGAGAGAGAGAGAGAGAAAGGGGGGGGGGGGGGGGTGGGGGGGAGAGAGCGAGAGAGGCGAGAAATTCATGCATCCACTGCTTGACAAGAAGCAAAAGATAGAGCGTGGAAATATGTTTCCGGCTCAAGTCAGGGGATGGAAAGACCCGGAAACATACTGCGCGCTCTAGAGATAGCTTTGCTTTGGTGAAATGATTGCGGAAAGTTTTGAAAAAAAAATGGTGGAAATGTTTGAAAAATTCATGCATCCACTGCTTGACAAGAAGCAAAAGATAGAGCGAGGAAATATGTTTCCGACTCAAGTCAGGCAATGGAAAGACCCGGAAACATACTGCGCGCTCTAGAGATAGCTTGCTTTGTTGAAATTACTGCGGAAAATTTTGAGTGCAGAAACCATACACGAAAAATTCATGCATGTTGTTCACAAGAAGAAAGCTATCCACGGAGCTAAGAATAGCTTTCCGGCTCTTTCCCACACGCAACTTGAGCCGGAATCACATTTCCACAGTCTATATTAGACTGCACGCAAAGAAACCTCTGCCAAAAAATTTGAAAATCATGTCCGACCAACTGCTATAAGCCCAGGAGGGAGAACGTCACAGAAACCGAGTGCCTCGGCAGGAATTTCCAAAAAATTTGAAGATTATAAGTCGGATGCATGAACTAACTCACTGCAAACATGAAGTGCTTATCCAGGACCCATGTTCTAATCATTTTGCAGTACGTATGAGGTCGTTAATGGGAAAATTTTCTGCATTATTTTCGTCACAAAACATCGGGCAAAAAAGCTTCCATTTGCATTCCGGCTCTAGTCACGATGTGGAAAGACACGGATATATATTTGCAGCTCATATCTCGCTTTCGCTTGGCTGGGATACCTGCAGAAAGTATGGGTGTTGCTTGCGTTTTTGTATCGGCCGACCCAGAAAACTGCACTGGCCAGGCTGGCGGCGCGGGAAACATGCCACTTCAACGGTTCCCTCCCTTGCACTTTCAAACAACCCCAGCTCTGTTCACTTTTGAACTGTCTTGCACTTGAACAGGTGCATCCTAGCGGTTGCAACCTCGTGTGTTCGAGCCCCCGAGCGTTCTGATGCCCCAAAAAAGTAAGCAAGCAGCAACTAGCAACGTTGCTGTAACGCTGCAGACGATTCGCAAGAACCGTCGTGGGGAGCTGTTTCTCACCATCAACGGTGCTACCGACGATGCGTCCATCAAACCCTTTGCAACTGTCGTCATTTCAGACGAAGTGCGCAAAAAGTACGAGCTGGGTAAGCAGGACTTGGACGAATTAGCGCCAGGGCATGTCTACACCTGGAATCCCAAAGGGCTACTCAACAAGACTTCCCCCACGCCCTGGAAGGACGGTCTCACGGGGGCCACTGCTCCCAAGCGAGACAGACGGCCGACCTCCTTCTTGAAACCACAGGACCCCGCAAATCAAAACCCCCCAACCCCCACAAAGAAAAAGAAGGCAGACAAGAAGAAGGACAAGAAGAAAGAAGGGAAGAAGAAAGGTGAAGTCAAAAAGAAGGCAGCAGCAACAACAACAACGACAGCAACGACGACGACAACAACAACGACAGCAACAACAACAACAACGACAGCAACAACAACAACGACAGCAACAACAGCAACGACAACAACAACAACAACGACCACGACGACGACAACGACAACGACAACAACGACCACGACCACGACGACGACAACAACAACAGCAACGACCACGACGACGACGACAACAGCGACAACAACAACAACGACCACGACGACAGCAACAACAACGACCACAACCACGACCACGACGACAACAACAACGACCACGGCAACAGCAACAACAACAACGACTACAACCACCACGACGGCAACGAAGGCAGAGACAGACAACTTGCCCCCAGTGCCGGCTGGGAAGGTTCGGATTTGGGCGACGAAAAAACACCTTCCAGTTCTTGTCTGGAAAACCATGGGAGGACTGGTCATCTCTCATACATACATAGACATACAGATGTATACATATACAATGACATCTCTTTCCTTCTCTCTGTCTCTCTCTCTCTCTGAGACTCTCTCTCTCTCTCTCTCTCTCTCTCTTTCTCTTTCTCTTTCTCTTTCTCTCTCTCTTTCTCTTTATATTATATTATATTATATTATATTACATATACATATACATATCTATAACAGCTTGTTATTCCGGCACTTTACGGATGACGGGAAGGTGCGGGAGAGCGCAGTGCTGCTGAACGTGGAGTTGACGAAGTATTCCAACTTCCATCTCAAGGCTTCCACCCAAATCGAGACTTCGGAGGGAGAGATTTCGCGCTCCGCTCCTGGGTAGAACTTCAGTTGCTTGTTGCGTTTTTCAATGAGGTTTTTGTGCAGGATTGCCATCACCTTCCCACCCGACTGGCGCAAGAAGCCCCCCTCGTTAGTAAAGCGAGGTATCTTGAACTATCATTCGTTTGCTTGGTCCTTTGGTGATTCTATCTTCGTCTGACGATGCAATTGTGTGTATGTGTATGAGGTTCCCAACGCCACATCTTGGCTGTGAGAGAGGTGGATACCACCGGAGACGGTAAGGCTAATGCGCTGGAGCTTCAGTTTCTTAATTTTTATTACTTCAATCTTAAGAACTCCCGCCGTCTACCGAAGTCGACCCTGGATTTTGATACGGCTACGAAGCAGCTTTTTCTCCCTTACGTCGGGAACCCGACTGAACCTCCAATACTGCGCAAGTGGAAGTCAAAGCAGCTGCTGCTGGCCCAGGCGGACAGGCAGGGGAAGGGCAAGAGAAAGACCCCGCTACCTACGCCAGGCGGCGAGAAGCCCTCCAAGAAGACAAAGCTCGGTAATATGTCATGTCTCTTGTGCTTCATCACTGCCTTCCTTGTCTTGAGTTCTCTAGCATGCTGTAAACTTTTGGAATGTTTGCATACAGAAGAGTCAGAGCAGGAGCAGGAGGAGGAGGAGGAGGAGCAACCGACGAAGCCCAAGCCTCCCAAGAAGAAGACCCCTGGCCCCAAGCCCACCTGTATTACTATGGGTCGTCTGTTTTGGCGACATGGATTTTGTTCTGTTCTTGTAGGCCCGGCAAAACAAACGCCCTGCCAGTCCCCTCCGGCGGTCTTTGTCTGTTGTTGTCTCTTTCTTTCCTTGCATTAACCTAACCCAAGTCCCTCTTCCATTCTTTGCACTCATATCATATCCATTATGCATCAATAATTTCAGAGCCCCCCCCCCCCATATACACATTGTTCAAGTAAGGTTTCTTAAGGAGAGACTGTTAGTTTTTTGCTGTTTTCAAACAGAACGGCGCTGTCCCCAACCAGGATTCACTCGCCAAGACCCTGGAAGACCACAGGAAAGAAATAACGAAGATGATGGACGAGAGAGAGAAGCGTTGGAACGAAATGATCGTAGAGAAGAAAGAGAAGGAAAAGGAAGACGTAGTTGAAAGAAAGAAGAAAAAGCAGGAAAAGAAGCAAAAGAAGAAAAAGGAGAAGAAGAAAAAGAAGGAAAATAGAAAGAAGGACACGAGCGACGAGGAAGATAGTTTCAGTGAGTCAGGGTCTGACAGCAATAGTGAGCGCGACAGTGACAGCTCCAGTGAGTCACAGTCCGATTATGAAAGCAGAAAGCCTAAAAATAAAAAGAAGAAGAGAAGCAGGAAGAGCAATAGGAAGAAGGAAAGAAGAGGAGTGAAGGCGAAGTATGCACACTTGACCCCCGCCCGCGTCTTTACGTCCCCGGACGGCACGCCGGTCAGTTCGCCATCGCAATCGAATTGGTTTGAGTTTGCATTAGCGTCGATGGCGCTGCGACACTGACCGTTTGCTTCTTTGGCCCTGATTGCAGGTGTTTGCTTGTTGTATGGAATGTTTTGCGCATGTATTCTTTGACATAGTTGTCTTGAGCTGTTTTACATGTGTGTTGCGTGGTGCGCAGGGCGATAGCTCTGTGGCTAGAAGTCGAATCGAATTCAAATCTCAAAACATTTTTTGTTTTAGACAATTTGGAGAAAGTAAAAAGAAACAGGCAAAATTAGGCTGGGCGCCATCGAGCGGAACCTTGTGCAGACATGCCCCCATCCCTTCCCCCCCGCCCCCCCCCCCCCCCCCACACACACACACACACACATCGCTATGTCACATGTTTTTTCCTAAGTGTGGAGGCAAGCAAAGCAATAATAATAATAAATAATAGCTTAGAATTCATCAGCACAGCTTCTCCTTTCTTTGTGAGCATGGATTCCGTGAAGCTCGTCATCGGACAGCTTTGTCAGTCCTTGCTGTCACCCCCCCCCCCTTTCCCTCCTGTTTCAGTCAGTTTTTCTCAAGTCTGTTGAAAGGGAAATGATAAATTAAATAGAAAAAAAGCGCAAAACGATTAGTAAGCATTGTAAAAGCAAGGACCAATCATTTAGATCAATGCAATCCGTTCCGGCAGTACGAAATGATAGAAAAATATGTAAAATACATGGTTTTGGACCGGTTCCGACACACCTCCGGAGGTGAAGTCCAACTGACTTCCGATCAATAAAAACATGTTTCAATATCATTTTAATACATTGCTCAATTAGGTAAATGATTTCTATCGATTTCCTGAATGTTGTGAAAATATATGTTTTTGTCATTACAAATTTAGGAAAAAGTGACCCCCCCACCTTGGCCGATTCCTTTGTTTAATAGCAAACGATCAACTAAACTAGGAATTGAAAATTTTCGCAAGCTGGCTGATTCCGACATCGGTTCCGTGAAATGTTCTTGCGAGTACTGACGGGTTCAGCAGAATCGTAACCTACCTCTTTTAGTATCTGCTGCTGATATTTCGCTGATGCAAAATTATTTTCCCGTTCGATTGCTCTATCTCTATTCCTTTGAATTCACTGGCTATACCGAGTCTTTTGAGCGGGAAATGTTTTTCTAATGCGGACGCAAAACGCTCATATGCTTGTTTGTTTGGTGCTGTGAACAACAAATCATCTACATGAAATATCCCTACTATCGCTTCTCTTAAAGGTTTATCATTTTCTACAAACATACATAAATCAGAATCTAGCAGTCTAAAACCTAGCTCCTCTAACTTGGGTGCTAATGTCTCATACCATCTTCTTCCTGCCTGAGGTGCGCCATATAAGGCACCATCTATACGCCATAATATTATCATCCCCTCATGCCCTTCTCTGTCTACACTTTCTGGCGCATATGCATAAACAGGGTCATTCATACGCGCATTCAGGTATGCATTTTTAAAAATCTATGCCGTATAGTTTGTGTTTGTGCCAGGCAGCTAGTTTGGCGAGAAATAAAAGTGAATGGTGCGCGGCGCAAGGAACAAAGAGCTGATCTGGGTTATAGCTGACGCCGGGTTCTAACATATCTCCCCGTAAAGCTAAACGAGACTTTATGAACTTTTTCCCGTTTTCATCTAACTTTACTTTGTGAACCCATGTCAATCTAACTATCTTACTAACTCCTGCCTTGCTTGCCTCCTTATGGGGTACCCATGTGTATGTGTTAAAGGATTGAAGAGCTTTTAGCTCTGCTTTCATACCCTCTAAAACATCTTTAGCTGTCAAACCTGCCTCTATGACATCTTTGGTACTCTGAAGTCTACATACAAATAAAAATCACGAATCTCATCTGCCACCATACTGTCATCGCATAAAAACATATTAGCGGGACTTTGCAACGGGTATTCGGGATCTTTCACGGAGTATTTGAGGATTTCCGAATTCAACATTCGTTCTTCTTCGTCCTCAAACTTAACTATGTGGGTGGGCTGAGGTCTGTCTCTTACTACGAGTCTATCTCTGGGGTCACTCACTCTGCTGACTACCCCTACCCGTACTATGTTCTCCCATCACATACCATATTTTTTCTTCGCCCAAATATCTCCCCATGCACGCGCTGGTACTCTTACTACCTTACCTATCAGCTCTTGAGCCTCTCTCTTTTCTCTCTTGGGCTCACTGCTAGGGTAAATCTCTCTACTGCCTTGCGCTGCCTTTAACCGGGGATTATGTTACTCTCCGTTACTCTCTGACTCTGCTCCCACGTTAATCCGTTAGATGGTGGTGATTTCTCTTCGTATGCTCTTCTTTCATGTATTTTTCGTGGATCTGTTGGATCTTGTTCATTTTCATATTCTTGTGGTTTGATCTTGTGTTCTGTGGGTGTTTGTTGTGGATAATGTGACTCTGGACTTGTGTGTAGGCGTGTATGTTTGTGATCCAGTGTATTATTCTCCACATGCTCATTTTCATATGCGTGCTCATTCTCATTCACATCGATATCAGCATTTTCTATCTTCCCCAGCTTCATCAAACTGTGCTGTTGGGTGGTCGTTGTTGACGTTGTGCGGTGACTTAGGTGATTGAGGTAGTGATTGGGGTGGTGACGCTTGTGTAGATGTGTGTGGTTGCTCGCTCTCATTCTCATTCTCATTCTCCCCCTCAGAGTCATCATTATCCCACGACACTAGTTTAGGAGGATGAGCTTGTTTACCGAGTTTATGAATATTAAATCTCACATCTCTCACTCCGGAAATTATCTTCTTACCATCCCATACGCGGTATAGTTCCCGAAATAAATCATATCCTACTAGCATCACCTTTTTCCCTCTGTACTCTCCCCTCCGCACTTTAGTCTTAGGTACATGTAACACACCCATGCATCCTATTGGTTTTAAGTGAAAGAGTGTTGGTTTTCTACCTACTAGCTGTTCATAAGGCGAGATTCCTTTGCGTTCCCCGTGAATTGCCGGTAGTATGTTGTGAATGGTTGTGGCTGCGTGTTCTAATTCTGCCCAGAATTGCGGCGGTAATTTAGCGTGATATCTCATTGCTCGTGCTGGCCCCGCCGTAATATCATTCACTTTTTTCTGCAATAGGATTCCAGTCTTTATCGTTTGTCGCGGAAGTTTTCCAAATAAAGCAAATATTTTTCCACCACTTTATGACTTCCTCCGGAGTATCAAATTCTTGATCTGCACGAATTTCCTTTATTTTGTTTCCTGTCTGTCTCTCATAAAAGGCTACAGCTTGTTTAAGCAATCTACAAACTCATTCTTATGGGCTAAATAAAAGTCAAGAATGAACAGTGAGTAGTCGTCGGTGACCGAAAATTTAATCCGCTTACCACCTATTGATCTAGTTGCCCACGGTCCTGATGTGTCTATATGTAGGATTATACCTGGCTTTTGGGCTCTTTCTATCTTATTAACTGCAAAACGTGGCAAACGTTTAGACTTTCCTATCATGCAAGATTCGCAAAATCTCACATCATTCTCGTCACCTACTAACTTAATGTTCAAAATTTTTGCTAACAGGCGCATCTTTGTTAACCCATAATGCCCACAGGCATAGTGAAAAAGCTTGATTCCTATCTTTCTAGGTTTGTCTGACTTTCTGGGGTACGCTTCGTATAATATTATATCTATGTGTAATTCTTTCTCTCTCTTACTTACTTCATGCTTACTTATTTCCTTTTTGTTGTCATTTGTGGGGCTTCCCTCCCCTTCTACCCCCTTGTTGCGAAAGGATCATACCTTTCGTTGACTTTCAATGGTTCATCATATTCGTTATCCCATCTATATATCATACTCTTAGTTAACCTCCCTCTCACTAATATGTCACTCTTGTTAATGTGGATGGGGTGTTTGAGTATTACTAACTGTCCGTTTTGGTGGATGACTGATCTGTTGTGTTTGTGGTCCATCTGTCCTGTAGAGACTATGCTAACTGGTAAGGAAGTGTCGAGTAACATCTTCTTTTCTACTGCTCTAGGCCTTCCTTTCCCATCTATCACTGTCAGCCTAGCTCTTCCTGACTTTCAACTCCCTCTCTCCATTACCTGTCAGTAGCTCTACAGGGTCTATCTCATCGACATCCATCAATCTGTCTTCTCTGCATGATATGTCTGTGCTTGCTCCACTATCCTGTACTGTCATGTCTCTCTTTTTCATCACTCTTTTTCTCACATGTATTAACACATGCTCTGTCTCTGTTTCTGTCTCTGTCTCTGTTTCTGTCTCTAGTTCTCCCTCTCCTCTACCTCACCTTCTCTCTCTTCTGTGAGTTGTGGAGGTGTAGTAATGGGACTCTGTCTGACTGCTCTATCCAAGTACAACTCCTTCTATTGCTCTTACTATGCCAGTCAAAAAGTCATCTCTCTCAAGCTCGCCACTCACAACACGCATCACTTTTCCATTCATTTCCCTCACGCACTCATTCATCAACGTTTTAGCTATTTCATTTATATCTTTGAAAGTGATGACGGGGGAGTTGATGGTTGTGTGTTTGTTGTTTGTGTTGGTGGGAGTGCTGTGATTGGTCTAGAACTAGAGATTTGGAGTTGTTGTGAGGTGGGACCTACTTGGTTACCAAACTTGTTGGCAGAAGTGGGCCTAGTCGTCGCTCTCCCTCATCCACTTCACTCTCTTCGCTCCCTTCTTTGCTCTGGCCGGTCCGCTGACTAGAAAATGGATTATGTTTGCGTGGTTGTTGCGGAATATTTTGCGAGACTTGTGGACTTGTGGAAATTTTGGTGTCACGTAAAGTTTCAAATTCCCGAAAACGAGTCTTTGCGAAATTTTACGAGACCTTTCCAATGCCGCAGCTTTAAGACCTCGTTCGTCTGGGTAGTCAGGAGATTGGGGGACGCAATACGGGACTTACCGACAAATCCAATTCCGGGTAATCTGAGTCTTGTGTGGCGTGATATCCGCAGTACCTCGCATAAGATAATCGTTCCGCGTGATTTTCGAATAGTCCCTTTCCTTTTGATTTTTCAACGGAAACATTACACGGTTTTTTTGCGTCTGTTTATTCCGGCACATTTCGTGTCAGGCGTGACTCAGTAAGAACTCTCAAGCCTCAAAGGGGTTTCGTTAGGGTTAGGGATGACTGGGGATCATCGTGGGGTGGCGGATACTAACCGCACTTCCTTGCCTTTTCCCCGTAGTGAGGAGGGACCTCGTAGGGTGGCCGATACTAACCGCACTTCCGTCCTTCTCCACTCTCACTACGTCTATTCCCTACCCTAGGTGTAGTCTTTCTTTCGTTCAAAAGGGCTTGGGGACAGGTAGATTCGGGGGGAGGTGAGCTTGGTTGCTTGTCATCTTTTTCTCTTTCCTCCTCATCATCATCGTTTTTATCATAAGTGTTCCCCATATGTATTAAAGCAACGTTTGTATCGGAGTCACTTTGTTCGTCTTCGTTTTTGTCGTTGTCGGTTGTTATCAAAGTGAGTGCTTTCTTTTTCTTATGAAAGGGTTTGTTTTTGTTCCTGTAATTGTTCTTTTGTTCGTTCTTTTTTGTTCTGTGGTCTTGTTTTCTGTTTGATTCCTCTTCAATTTTCCTTCTTTGCGGAACTTTTTCGAAATCCCCGGGCAATATCTCATGGTATTAACTAACCATTCGGCAAAGATGGGGGTATCACTTTTTCCGAAATTTTTCCAAGATTTTTTAGCAACTTTCAGAAAACTTGTGCAAATGAAGGGAAATTCAGTAATTTAGTTGCAGAAACATAATAAAATTGATATTAAAACATGTTTTTTATTAATAGTCAACCACTTAGACTTCACCTCCGGAGGTGGACAGAAACCGGTCTGACACCTAATTTTTCCACTTTTTTTTTCATGCCTGCGACGACAAGACTATGCTGGAAACAGCGACAAAAATGCAACAGCTTGGTTTTTTTGCTTTGTTTTATTTGTTTTTAGTATTTTCCTACATTATGAGCTGCTTTTACTTCAAAAAATCCCTGCCGCCGCTGTGATAGGGGATTCACGTGGGTAGTGGAAGGGGGAGGGGGGGGGGGTGGTTGTGTGATGTGAAGGTTGCAGTATTTCCTTGATTAGAATGTATTTCAAGGCTACATTAATGGGTCGTTGTCGTCAGAGCTATCAGAGCTACCGACATCTGCTGGCCCACTCACACAATTGGCATTTGTCTCCACCTTCAGCGTTATGGATCTTACAGGAAGGGCAATCCCACGGATTGGGGCCTGGCTGATTTGCGCCTTGCACCTGACTGTTCCTGCGTTGAGATTGCATCGCCCGCTTGGAATCAGCTGAATTTCGCGCAACGCTTGCGTCCGCGTTGACCTGCTGCTCGACGCGCGCGGCGACGTCCGCGCTGACGGCTTTGGTTGGCGTCCTCGTGGCGGCACAGTTGAGTCTGAGACACCTACAGTAAATAATAACGAAATGCGACCAGTGTTGCAGATATAGCATACACTAGTACCGTTTTCTTCTTCCTCTGAGCTAGAAGAAGAGTTGTCTGTGCTAGTAGTAGAAGAAGAGTTCTCAGATAGCGCGGGTTCAGCACCAGCTAGTTTGGCATCCACTTCTTCTTCTAAGTTGCAGCGGCAGATTTGAAAATGGTTCCATGCTGAGTCAACAAGCTGCGCCTTTTTAAACTGCTTCCGGTCGGCATCTTGCGTTGCAACACCGTGCATTCTGAGCCAGTCCTTTAGTTCCTTGACTACCATTTGGCTGGATGCAAACGCTTGCTTGTCTTGAAACGATGTAAGTAAAATGAAAACTTTGCGCCACGGATGCTCAACATTTCCAAAAGCCAAGTCCTGCTCCCTCTTTTCTTCCTCAGTAAGCTCCTGTGCACCGCGCCATCGTGGGTGAGCGGGAGCCTTTCCCTCGTTAACAAAATATGTGCGTGGTAAAGAAAGAAGCTCGTCAGGTGTCAAATGGGTAAGAGCGTTTATCTTTTCTTTACGGTTAGGAGGCAACTCCATCCAATTCATCGGCAGCTCATCAACCAGTCGGAATTCTGCTTTGTATTTTCCACACTTCATATGAGCAGGGCGTCCGGGCAAACCACCGTCGAAGTAGTTCGCCATCAATTTCGATTCTTGTCAGGTTTCCAGCCGCCAACATCTCCTCCACATGCGCAGTCTCGTCCGGCTCTAGGTACTTGCTCAAAGATCGAATATCCTTTTTCAAACGTGGGTTGACGAAGTATCCCACAGGAAGCTTGCGAGGCATATCAGCCGCTGCAATACATCCAACGCCCCGGTATTGCAATATATACAACACATGCACGTGAGGTGGGGGGGGGGGGAGGGAAGGGAATAATATAATACAATACCGGGGCGCTGAATGAACAGTTTCACTGATGCTCCTTGGGGATTATCCTTCTCTCCATGAAATTCCTCCTGTGCGTCTCCCATTGTTTTTGAAATCCGCAGTCGGTAACTGATCAGGATCCTCGTTCTTGGTGATGCGCCAGGCCAGAGGCCTGTTTGTAATTCTTGAAGCTTTTGTTCATACATGGACTGAAATACGTCATCCAGTCGTAATTACATGCAAGAACAACCAACACAAAGGTCGATCTTTGTTTTTTGAAAGCAAGGATAAGTTTTAACAAAGCTTGAGCGATATTGGTTGTGAGGAAGGTGCTCTTCCACCCAATATCCATCACTCTGAATGACTGATCATTCCCGTCATGGCCGTGCCCAGGTGGCTTGCGATGAGATTCTACTTGCCAACGGATACCACGGTCGACAACATTAAGCCCGATAAAGCCTAGCATAGCCACGCAGTGTTATCACCGGCGCCGTCCCACTCCAGGAATAACTTCCAAGCTTGCATAGTGCGAGGATGCCAAAGCTCCCAATGCAAAAGTGATGCAAGCATGGTGATATTACTGTTCACTGCCATGCTCCACTGCGCCTTCCAGGTACGTGAAAATAAAGTTAGTATCGGTAGTGTAACAAGTGTTGATACCGGACACACAGGCGAAAGACCATTTTTCCCTTTAAAGTCTTTAGCAGCACGGCGACAAGATGGAATCCGCACAGGCGGCTTCATATCTGCAGATATAACAGTAGCATGGAGATCTTCTTGCGCACCCTTCTTGCGTTGCATGCTCGCTACACGGCACGTTCTGTGAATTTTGTGATGAAGGCGGCTCTGGCGGCGCCAAGTCTGAGCTGCTGTGTCACTCAGGAAACCTCGGGCATGCCGAACCGCAAGCCTCGTGCAGATGTCGCATTTGGAAAAGTCTCCCGCTGCAGCACAAAGATGTAGTGAGTAATGATGAATGCTATGCTATGCTAACGATTCAAACATCAATCAATTATATGCATATTACCTCGTACAAACTTGACGTTTGAGAAATCCGCTTTCCAAACTTTGTTGATTGTGTTGTCTGTTGGAGGCTTATCAGGATTCACTCTCTTAGAAGTTCCGTACCGTAGACACACTTCTTTCCAGTTGTCCCGAACATACTTTTGCACTCCGGCGTCCTCAGCCATTTCTTGTAGCCTCCATACACCGTCGCTACATATCTCGGGATGACTGTTTGCGAATTTTTCACATAGCAAAATTGCAACAAGATCTTCTGTTTCGGGAATTGCGGTTGACTTTCTGGCAAAGACCTTCGTGTTGTTGGCAAGAAAGCTTGTGTGCTCGGAGATAAAACTGCGTCGCTGATGCCGTGGATGCGCTGCCAAGCTGTTCTGCAGACAGCCTCCGTTAGGTACATATATTGAAACGAAACCAATTTTAGTTTTGGAAGGATTCAAGCTGAGCAGCTGTCCACGTGTAAAGCTCACTTAGTGACGATGCTGCGTTCTTCGCTCGCGTGTGTAGCACATCGCGCGTGTCGATGAATGAGTAACACTTCCACTTTTGACAGCAAACAGACTTCACTTCTCTATCCAGGTCTGCGAAGGTTATCCCCAACAACTTCTTGAGCGCTTCCTGTCTCTGTAACTTCACGTTTCCTTTGGTGCGGTGTTTCATTTTGTAGGGGCGAGTGGGATTTTTGCGTGCTCGTTGTACAGGAAGTGGTGACAATTTCATCAGGTCACATAACAGCTCATTTGATTCCATCAGCTCGTTGTAGTTGCCCAGAATACTAGATTCCGCACCAACATATTCGTCGTCGACCAGAGGGGGGAGCCTAGTATCGCTAGGATCGGTAGGTTCACGGTAGCACTTCGAATCATTATCCGAATCGCCTTCGTCAACGCTCTAAACAAACCACAATAGCTACCAACTTTCGCAAGCAAGCAAAAGAGAAAGAGAATTACCAAAAGATCCAGTAGGAACAAAAAGTCTCCCACTATTATCTTTGAACTTGACCGGACTACTCTGCGGCTCCTCCCTCTGGTCCACGTCAGTATCGATGTCAGAACCAAGTACCTGTAAATAAATCAAATAAGAAGCTACCTAGTGATTGATTTTATTTATTTATTACCTTCGTATTACTAGAGCTTGATTTTTCCAGCACAACTGTAACGCTAGAGCTCGCCCTTCGCAGAAAGAGTATTCTGACTTTCTGCAGCTGAAACAGAAGTAACGCTGTTGAGCAACTTCATTTTCTGCTCTGTTGACATAGATAAAGATCTTGACACCGGCTGCGAAGTTGCGCATCCATCGGAAGTAACACTACTAACCGTGCTCAAAAGCGCAAGCTTCTCTTCGTGCGTCAATGACACTAACTTCAAAGGAATAGGATGCTCTTGCTCAGGAAACAATGAAACACACATGGCCAATGTCCGTCTCGTACAAAAATACCGGAATTTTAGCGCGTTGCTTGGCAGCTTCTTTCAGCCAGTGCGGGTATGCATCGCTCGGTAGCGTAGTGATGCTTAAATCCGGATTCGGCGCATAATTGAGCAAAATCTCTTCATCTTTGCCTATTGCAGTGCTCACCGTGACGATTGGAGTCCCTTGCTGATCTGGAAAAGAATGCACGTAACAATCATGTATGTATGATGTATACGCATGTATATATGTAATAATGCATGTGCATTTGCATGTTTTTTTATTTTATGTATGGCGACTGTCACATTACTAGTTACGCATGTGAATTGTAGCAATTTTCATATATGATGTACTGGTTATTAATTTACCTTCACGTTAGGTCGGGGAGTATCGTCAAGCTTCTCAGGACTCGAGTTGAATCCTTTTGATGAAGAATTTATTAGATGCAAAGCATTTCTGCTTGAAGGGGAAATAAAGTGAATGGGATGCATGCCAGTTTTGAAGTAAGTTCCCAATTTTCATAGTAAAATGCTCTGATAAAGCAGTACTACGATCAAGATTCAGAGCACGTCCGCCCGCTTCCAGGATCCCAAGCTCGAAGGAAGGAGGAAGGTATATACTGGCAAAAACTCCGTAACCACCATCGCGGTGGGCCACGTAAATCGGCGCTTTGGCAGCCCTCAGCATGCCTAGAGAGAGAGAGAGAGAGGGAGACATTAATGTTTGTGTCTTTGTCTCTCTCTCTCTCTCTCTCTCTATCTCTCTCTTTTTCAGCGACAACAGCGACAACAGCAACAGCAACAGCAGCAACAGCGATAACAGCGACAACAGCAACAGCAACAGCAACAGTAGTTTTTGTTAGGTGAGTGCACCAAACATCATGCCCCCCCCCCCCAGCATGAGCACCACCAGCAGAGTAAGGCATGGTTTGTGTGAACAAAATTTTTTCAGGAAGCGAGAGTGGAAGGGGAGCTAGCCCCAGTCATGATGTTGATGCTGATATTTAGTTTACTTAATAGGAGCAAGTAGTTTTGTTAGGTGAGTGCACCAAACATCATGCAACCCCCCCCCCCCCCCCAGCATGAGCACCACCAGCATGGGACACTCCTTTACCCTCCTGATAACTCGCGCTAGTTGGCTTGAAATAGGTTTAAAAAAATGAACTTACATCAAATGCGAATTACGCAATCAAAGTAACGAAGTAAGTTCATTCTTTAATGCCATGTGCAGCACAGGGCCACCCCCCCCCCCACCCCCGCATTTTCGCACGTCACTGTCTGACTAGGCCATGGCTTGTGGGAACCAGGAGGAATTGGGAGCTCATATTTGCACTGTAGGTAGCCACAGCATCGATCTTGATGCTGGTGTAATGTTTTTGGAATTCAGATAAATATTGAAGTTGGGGGAGTGTCCCATGTGTGACCCCCCCCCCCCACATTTTTTAAGTGTTGACAAAAGTTTGTGCAGAGCTTTCTCCACAGACCATCTTGTACGTAACAAAAGAAATGGATTCCCGCCTAATCTGGTCTATGTAATAGGCGGGAATGCTGTTACATCTTCTCAAAATACTTTCCTCGTAATACAAACTCTGCACAAACTTTTGTAAAAAATCAAGTCATAGACATAGGTTTATCAAACTGCTCGCTTGTGGCAAATAGATTCAGTTGGGTTGTCAAATATTAGGAATTAATATGTATGGCTTCAACAAACATTTGACTGTAGCTTATTCTTACCGTATCACTTGATTTGTGAGGAGGCAGGGAGGAATTTCAACAATCATGGAGGTTGATGTTGACAAAAATTTGTGCAGATTTTTCTACACAGACCGTTTAGTACATAAAAAAATAAATGCATTCCCGCCTATCCTGGTCTACGGAATAGGCGGGAACGCTGCTACATCTTCTCAAACTATTCTCCTCTCAATACAAACTCTGCACAAATTTTTGTAAAAAAAACCAAGTCATAAGCATAGGTTTATCGAACTAGTACAACTCCTACTCTGCACAGTTTCCATTAGAGATATAAATGGCATGGGTTTACATTATAGTACTGTATTGCTTTTTACCTTCTCCAGACTGCGGCCACAATAAATGCAGTAGATAGGCAAGGAATTGCAAGTATCATGGAGGTTGGTGTTGACAAATTTTTGTGCAGATTTTTCTACACAGACCGTTTAGTACATAAAAAAATAAATGCATTCCCGCCTATCCTGGTCTATGGAATAGGCGGGAATGCTGTTACATCTTCTCAAACTACTCTCCTCTCAATACAAACTCTGCATAAACTCTTGTAAACAACACCTACCCTTCAGCGTTTTTGAACGTACATTTTTGACCGGATTTTCCAGCTCCCACCGCCCACCTCGTCGACTGAACTTTGGAGGCAACTCATTTCGCATTCTGCAAAGTCACAAGATGTTTGAATGTAGGATTATCTCCGATGCCCAAGACGGCATGTAAGAAGCTCGTTGCCGCCACCTTACAAACCATTCGAAAAAATTCGCGAGGGGAAATCTTCCTTACTTTGAACGGCTCCCCAGACGTGGAGCCGTTCGAAGAGGTCGAGATTCCCGACGACGTCTTTCGCAAGTATGAGCTGGTACACTAAGATTGTATGCTTGCCTGTTCATTTTTTTGTCCATGTGTAACATGCAGGGTAAAGGCGACCTCGATGAGTTGGTCTCCGGCTTCTGCTACTCCTGGACTCAAGCAGGACTACTGAAGAAGGATAAAGCCACGCTATGGGACGACAAACTGGGCGACGCCGACGAAGCAGGTCCCCCACAGCAAAGACAGAAGAGGCAGAAAGCGGAAGAAAAGAAGAATGAGAAAGAGAAGAGTAAGAAGAAAGAGGAGGAAGAGCAGAAGAAGAAGCAGGAAGAAGAGAAGAAGAAGAAGGAGGCGAAGAAGAAGAAGGAGGAAGGAGAGAAGAAGAAGGAGGAGGAGGCGAAGAAGAAGAAGGAGGAAGAACTGAAGAAGAAGGAGGAGGAAGAACAGAAGAAGAAGAAGGAGGCGAAGAAGAAGAAGGAGGAAGGAGAGAAGAAGAAGGAGGAGGAGGCGAAGAAGAAGAAGGAGGAAGAACTGAAGAAGAAGAAGGAGGAAGAACAGAAGAAGAAGAAGGAGGAGGAGGAGGAGGAAGAAGATAGTCCGAAGAAGAAAAAGAAGAATGCGAAGAAGAAGAAGGAGGAAGGACAGAAGAAGAAGAAGGAGGATGAACAGAAGAAGAAGAAGAAGGAGCAAGAAGACAAGAAGAAGAAGGAGGAAGAAGACAAGAAGAAGAAGGAGGAAGAAGAGAAGAAGAAAAAGAAGGATGCGAAAAAGAAGAAGGAGGAAGAAGAGAAGAAGAAGAAGGAGGAGGAACAGAAGAAGAAGAAGGAGGAGGAGAAGAAGAAGAAGAAGAAGGAGGAAGAAGACAAGAAGAAGGAGGAGGAGGAAGAAGAGAAGAAGAAGGCGTCGAAGAAGAAGAAAGAGAAGGCGAAGACGAAGAAAGACGCGAACAAGAAAAAAGAAGAAGAAGAGAAGAACGAGGAAGAACAGAAGGAGGAGGCCGATGAGGAGGATGAGAGTGAGGAGGATGAGAATGAGGAAACCAAGAAGAAGGAGGATGAGAATGAGGAAAACAAGGGCTTGGATGAAGAGGAGGAGCCTGAAGCTGGGGATCCGGATGAAGGTGATGAGGACCCTGACAATCCGGGTCACAAGTTACCAAAGTGCCCGGATGGCAAGATTCGTGTGTGGGCGACGTCTATCTTCTCTTTCATTTCAGGGAAGTCCTGGCAAGACTGGTATTATTATTATTATTATTATTATTATTATTATTAATATTATTATTATTATTATTATTATTATTATTATTATTATTATTACTGTTATTATTGTTATTATTGTTATTGTTATTGTTGTGATTGTTATTATTTATTGTTATTATCATTACTATTATTTTTAAACATTGTTATTACTTTTATTGTTATTATTGGTTTTGTTGCTGTGTTCTTCTTCTTCTTCTTCTTCTTCTTCTTCTTCTTCTTCTTCTTCTTCTTCTTCTTCTTCTTCTTCCTTCTTCTTCTTCTTCTTTTTCTTCTTTTCTTTTTTTTCTTCTTCTTCTTCTTCTTCTTCTTCTTCTTCTTCTTCTTCTTCTTCTTCTTCTTCTTCTTCTTCTTCTTCTTCTTCTTCTTCTTCTTCTTCTTCTTCTTCTTCTTCTTCTGCTGCTGCTGCTACTGCTGCTGCCGTTGCTTGCATTCTTCTTCTTCTTCTTCTTCTTCTTCTTCTTCTTCTTCTTCTTCTTCTTCTTTTTCTTTTTCTTCTGCTGCTACTACTACTGCTGCCCTTGCTTGGAATTTTCTTCTTCTTCTTCTTCTTCTTCTTCTTCTTCTTCTTCTTCTTCTTCTTCTTCTTCTTCTTCTTCTGCTTCTGCTTCTGCTTCTGCTGCTGCTGTTGTTGTCCTTGTCGTTCTTCTTCTTCTTCTTCTTCTTCTTCTTCTTCTTTCTTCTTCTTCTTCTTTCTTCTTCTTCTTCTTCTTCTTCTTCTTCTTCTTCTTCTTTTTCTTCTTCTTTCTTCTTCTCTTCTTCTTCTTCTTCTTCTTCTTCTTCTTCTTCTTCTTCTTCTTCTTCTTTTTAGCTTGAAGTTCTTATTTTTCTTTTTCTTCTTTTTCTTCTTTTTCTTCTTTTTCTTCTTTCTTTTCTTTTTCTTCTTCTTTCTTTTTCTTCTTGCGCTGTGTGAGCTTTGTAACATTGTGTGCTGTGTATGTGTGTTGTGTTTGTGCTGTGTGTGTGTGTATGTATGTATGTATGTGTGTGCATGTGCTGCTTGGATTATAATTAGCTTGCTGTTTAAGTTTACTTCCGAAGACGGCAAACCCAGGGAGGGGCCGCTGTTGCTGGACGTTGTGCTTGAAAAATATAATAAATTTAAGCTCACGGCGTCTACGCAAGTGGAGACATCGGAGGGGGAAGTTTCCCCTGTGCTCCTGGGTCCCTGTTGCCCAAAATTGTATTGATTGAACATTTCTTTTGTTTAATTTGCATATGCGCAGTCTCTTCATCATTTTTTCCTGTCGGCTGGCAAAAAATGAATGCTGCATCAGTCAATCGAGGTACATTATGTTTTTTCCAAAGATATAACGCTTTGATCTTGCCGCTAAAGTCTGTTGTACTGTATTTGGCAGGATCAAAGCGTTATATTTTCGCCGCACGCAATGTGGATACTGACGGAGATGGTGTTGCCAACGAAATTCAGTACCAGCTCATGGCTTTCTTCTTCGGGTTCAACCTGAAGCACTCATGCATGCTTCCTAACTCGCCGCTTGACTTCGAGAAGGAAGTCAAGCCGCAGTTTTTGAAGTACATCGGCGACCCTACGGAGCCGCCGATGCTTTACTACTGGCGGAAGAAGGAGCTTTTGCTTCTGCTGATGGCAAACAAGGTCGTATATGCTTCTTGCACACCCCCCCCCCCCCACACACACACACACGCACGTGCACACACAAACACACACCCCTTTCTTTCTTCTCACATTTTAGCGCAAGAGAGAAGGGAACGGCGAACCTCGGTCTTCAAGCAGAGTCAAGAAACCGAAATTGGGTAGCAAAAATGAGTATGATGTAATATGAAAACGGAAAACATGAATCATAATATATGTGCATGTGGTGTGTGCAGAACCGGTGGAGGAGCTCGAGGTCGAGGAGGAAGAGGAAGACGAGACGCCCACTCCCACGCACAAGAAACCCAAAAAGAGCAAGGCAGGTAACAAATTGACCTTGCATCCTCTATTGCTTGTTAGTATATTTGTGTCTGGCTAGGCAAAAGCAGCAGCAAGAAGCCGAAGGCTGTTAAGGACGAGTCACAGCAAGAGCACGTCGACGAGGTATGAAAATCTCTCCTCCTCCTCCTCTCCTCCTCCCTCCTTCTTCTTCTTCTTCTTCTTCTTCTTCTTCTTCTTCTCTTCTTCTTCTTTTCTTCTTCTTCTTCTTCTTCTTCTTCTTCTTTCCTTCCTTCTTATTTTCCTGTTGTTGCCTCTCTTTTTTCTTTCCTTTCTTGCACCTTTTTCTTCTCCCTGTCCTCCCTCTGATTTCTTTCGTCTTCTAGCAATTCTTAATGGCCTTGGTTTGTTCTGTAATTGCCTTCTTTATAAGTGATTAAACGCCTGCTTTGAAATCACCGGTGTCCGGACCGTCCTGTGTACGATAATATTGTGTACTCAGGAGGGTTCGGCCGCTGGTGTTTCGAGAGCAGTCGTTCAGTCCTTGTCAACAAGGCTATTGCAGATCAAACACAATCCATTAAGAAACTTCTAGAAGACGAGAGAAAGGAGAGGGATGCAAGGGAGCAGAAAGAGAAGGCAAGGATGGAAAAAGAAAAGCAACAACAGCTGCAGGACAAGAAGAAAAGAAGAAGAAGAAGAAGGAGGAGGAGGAGGAGGAGGAAGAAGAAGAGGAGGAGGAGGAGGAGGAGGAAAGTCAGAAGAAAAAGAAAAAGAAAAAAAACCCAGAAGAACAACAGCAACAACAACAACAACAAGAGTAATAACAATAATAATAATACTAAAAATAATACTAATAATAATAATAACAGTAATAATAGCAAGAGCGAGAAAGAACAAGTACTGGAGGACGTGATCGCGCGCATGGCAGCTAGCGCTTTTACCGGTAACACCACACCCCACGCGGCACCGGTCTCCCCCACCCCACCCCGCAAAACTCACCAAGTTTTTTTTGAGTTTGCATTAGCGTCGATGGCGCTGAGACGTTGATTTTGACTACATGGATTAGGTTCTTGTATCGCTTCCTTTTCCTTTCTTTTCTTTGCCAGATGCTTGTAATTGTTTGGCATTGCTTTTATTTTGTTGTTTTTGTGTGGGGGGTGCACTTGTAGGTTTGCGGGTGCATATGCGCTACTACTAGCGAGATAACCAACGTTTAAAGATATTTTTGAATGCAAGGATAAGTTTCTAACTTACTGAACTTAGTAATCTTAAATAATAATATTATTACACCTAGATTTGTGTTATTAATTGAGAATTCAACTAATCTCTTTACTTGCATAGTCAAAAACCACCCCCCCCTCCCCCTTCCACTACCCACGTGAATCCCCTATCACAGCGGCGGCAGGGATTTTTTGAAGTAAAAGCAGCTCATAATGTAGGAAAATACTAAAAACAAATAAAACAAAGCAAAAAAAACCAAGCTGTGCATTTTTGTCGCTTGTTTCCAGCATAGTCTTGTCGTCGCCGGCATGAAAAAAGTGGAAAAATTAGGTGTCAGACCGGTTTCTGTCCACCTCCGGAGGTGAAGTCTAAGTGGTTGACTATTAATAAAACATGTTTTAATATCATTTTATTATGTTCTGCAACTAAATACTGAATTTCCCTTCATTTGCACAAGTTTTCTGAAAGTTGCTAAAAATCTTGGAAAATTTCGGAAAAAGTGATACCCCCAT